>OY740722.1:11094641-11149360 GCA_963513945.1 Hydrotaea diabolus
AACCCATTTTTGTGTCGAATACGCCTCTTAACATAATTTCCAAGATATGGTGACGGCAAGCTAGGTGCAGTAATTCTCTTCCTAGCATTTGCTGCAATATGACGCATGCTCCTTTAAATCTTCCAGTGTTGGATGCTGTAGTATCGAAGCACATCGCCTTGACGGTGTTGGGCATTCATATACGGCAAGTGCTTGCTCCTCTCCTGAGCTGTTTTCTGTTACAGGAACTCCCAGCAGTTGTTCTTGCCGCCGTATGAAATAGCTATTCGCTCACATTGCTCATTTTTTAAAACGCCGGTAAAAGTTTACCGTCCCAATGGACAACCACGGCCTCTTTTTCTGGAATGTTTACTTTATCTAAAATATTTTTAGTATACTGTTCTCTGAACATTTTCCTTCTAGTATGTAATAAAGTTTTGGAGACTTTGTACTTAAGACGGTCAAGGTTAAGTGCCTCTAGTGTAGCTATTAAAATTCTCGTGGCATTTCTGTCGGATACCTTACACCGATCTAACAAAATTGACAATTTCATGTTTAAAATATATATATATATATAATATATATATATATATATATATATATATATATATATATATATATATATATATATATATATATATATATATATATATATATATATATATATATATATATATATATATATATATATATATATATATATATATATATATATATATTATATTATTGAAACTTTTATTTTAATAATATTCTATTTTTAAACATAAATTAAATCTATTTTACATTTTAGTTAAAGTTTATATTACCATATGGTACAAATTAAATTCGGTGTAATTTTAACCACAGTTTTATTAGTGCACAACGCTTCGTGGCACAAAGCCATAATAGTATATATATATATATATATATATATATATATATATATATATATATATATATATATATATATATATATATATATATATATATATATATATTATATATATATATATATATATATATATATATATATATATAATATATATATATATATATATATATATATATATATATATATATATATATATATATATATATATATATATATATATATATATATATATATATATTATATATATATATATATATATATATTTATATATATATATATATATATATATATATATATATATATATATATATATATATATATATATATATATATATATATATATATATATATATATATATATATATATATATATATATATATATATATTATGTCAAAGTATTGAACTTGTAATTTGCACTTACTTTAAAATAGTTCTTGCGACGAATTGAAAATACACTTCTTTACTTTTGCGTAGTAAAATTAAGTCTGATTTTTATTTCTCTGCTTTAAGCTTACAAACTGGTGAGTACGAATGAATTTGTTTATAAAATAATAATAGAGGGTGTATTTGACACCACTCGTATGATTTTGTTCATTCAATTTAAAAGCTGATGAATGTAAATAAAAAGTGAAATAGGATTTGCTTAAAAGAATAATAAAGGGTGTATATTTGACACCACTGGTATGACTCCATTCATTCAACTTAAAAGCTGATAATTATAAATACAACAAATGAAAAAGGGGAAGTCTAATAATTGTTTTCTATGGGTCGAATGGCATAGGCGATGGCTTTGCCATAACTCCCCCGACGAAGATCTCTGCCCATTTTCCAAAGGAAGAGGGTGCAAAGAGATTACTGTGCTGTTAGTGGCTCTTTTATATTTTAATTTTATACAAAAATAAGTAATTGTAATTACAACTATGAAAGAAATTAATGCATAGGAACAAATATTTGTTAATTTTTGCTTCCTTTGTATTTCTTCAATATTTTTTAAATTATTGACATGATGAAATGTGAGTTCTTGGAAGGAGATACTTTCTTCTTTTGTTACATTTATGTCTCTTATTGGGTTTGGTAAAACAGTATTTCTCCCATATAAATTCCTATCATACAATTTTTTCATTATCTTTACTTTACAATTTTCGATCTTTATCAAATAGTTGCCCGTTAGAATTATTGGAATTTTGTTACACGTTTGTTCAATTTTTTCGTTTATCTTTAAAAATGTTTTCTATACAATTGTCTATGATGATTTTTAGATTACGTACTTCGTTAGTACTAGAGAATATTACGTTATTATTTGTTAAATATTCCTTAGATTCTAAACAAATCTCTAGACCTTCTTTATTAGGAATAGGTTGAATTAATAACTTATCGTACGTTTCATTAGACATAATAGGAATGTGTATTATAAAAATAATGTCCCTTCCTGAAGACGCTACCGTCAGCCTAATCCCTTGCAATCGTTCGAATGTTATATTATATTTTTGCACTTCGTAATCTGTAAGAATGTTTCTATTTAGGAGACCTAAACTAGATGTAAGGATTATCTCCCCTATACTATCTATAATTTTCTCCAAATGTGTTAACTGATATTTAAATTCTTGAGCTTTTGTTGCCTTCTGTTGTTGTATTGATAGATTTTTTATTTCCGAATATTGTTTCATCAATTTTCCCGTTTGTGAAGTGTAAAGTGTATGCAATTTCTCCAGTTCTTCATCATATTGCCTATTTATTTGGATCTGATTATTGCTTTGGGTTATTACATTGTGAGTGTTAGTTTCAAGTATTCCTAACTGATTTTCAATTTCTATTTTGTCACTGTCATCTAGGGTTCCAAATAAATATTTCATTCCTGTTCCTAGAACATTTATTAAACCTCGTTTCTTGCGGTTGTGGGGAATTATGCTTTGAAGTTTAGTACTAAGATGATTAATCTGATGTTCCATATAAGAATCTCCCAAATTAGATATTTTTTCCTTAAGGCTATTGATAAAAGTTTCGTATTTTGTTACATTAAAAATATGAAGAATAATATTGTGTCCTTCAATAATTTGTGTCTTCCCAATCTCGAGTAAGCTGTAACCATTACCATGGTTTAAGTCAGTAATTTCCAGCTTCTGCGCCTGTACTGGACTGGTTATCAGCAAGATCATTATCATCCACCAATTCGTCCGTAGACCTCAAATGATTTTTTTGTTTTAAAAATTCCGTCAATTTGTTCAACGTCAACTCTTTCCTGTCTTGTCTCCATTTTCTGTACATTGGGTGTTTTTTTAAACTCTTGATTTATTTCTGCATCTTTTCTATCCTTATTTCGATATGCCAAAGTCCTTTCTTTGGTTTCTTCGATTTGTCTGTAAACATCTTGCAGATTAACATTACTTCCTGAAAAGTGAATGTCTATGGGCTTTCTTTTTGTGGTAAGGTAAATGGTAGTGTTATAGGTATAGTTGGATTGGATAACTAAATCGACATTATAAGCAATGTCATTCTCTTCTTCACGTTTTCTGTATAATCGGATGTTTTCATTTAGACTACTGTGGAACCTCTCAATATCAGAATTTCCAGTATGTCTATTCGGTGTAGTTAAATGCAATTCAATATTCTTCTTATCTAAAAAGTCTTTAAACAAGGCAGTTGTTAATGCTGTCTCATTCGTCTGTTATCAACAATTTCGGAGCTTTGGGGCCGTTCAAGTATTACGTAAGCAGATTTATTGCAATTATTTACCCCCCCTCCCCCTTGTCATCAAAAGTAAGCAAAGCTCTTATCCCCCCTCCCATGCTTACGTAAACATTGTTGTATGAATTTTTCATTTAATGTATTCTATTTTTGTTATTCATTCATGAGCAGCAGTTAAAATTCTAGAAATAAGAAAATAGGCTTAGGATAGAGGACTTTAACGCACATAATATTCATTTAAACAAACTTTATTGATACGATATTCAACATAGAGTAAAGCACAAATATTATAATCTTATTAAGTAATATTACGAACTAAACAAAATTCTTTTAAATTTTTGGTGTACATATTAATTCCAATTAACAGTCTTCAGTCCATGACACCCGAATCCATGATTCTAAGTTTTCGATGACATTGGATGTTTGCTGCTCAATGTTGTGTGTCTGCTCACTTTCATTCGATTTTGGAATGTCTACGTCGTTTTCATCGAGCCATTCAACATCTTGGTGCTCTAAATTTTGAATAATGCACATCAGTTCATTAGCACGACGAGCAGCCACTCTTAAAGGCCTAACTTTCATATCAGTGTGCGTGTTTACTTTTTTATGGATCTTCTCGATGTGACGATTTAGTGACTTGACGGAAGTATGATAAAGACCACACGTTTTGCATGTTCGACTTAATAGCTTCAATTTTACCGTCGGACAAAAATAATCGTATGGCATTTGTAGGAAATCTTTGAGTGAAGAATTTAAGCGTAGAGCTAAATTGACTGGAAGATTGAGAAATTGCCCTCCATCATCCAAAACCAAGTCATCAACTGTTTGTTTTACTTTTACTGGTGGTGGAAGAAACCTGTTGTCTAGTAATCTAAATAGGCCACTTCTTGGACGACAGCATTCTATGTTTCTACATTTTACAATTTGAAGTAAGTATTGGCTTTCACGCACATGTTCTGAATACCATTCAATATCTGGCAAATCAGGCAGATATTGTTCGCCCGGCCCAACATATTGTGCAGTAACATGATAGCCATCAATTTCCATTGAACTCCATATCTCAGCTAACACATTTCCTGCAAACTCGAAATTGGATCTTTCTAAATGTTCATTAATTGTAACACCACGTGCATCCAAATGTGACCCAAAATGGTCATGAGGCAATATCAAACCAGCCAGTTCCCGACTAAGAGGAGCCATTCTGCGCTCTACTCTGTTATACGCACTTCTGCCAGGAGCATTGGTAGCTAAAAACAATGCATCGAGATCATGTCGCTTAAAGTGTTTAATAGCAAACCCTATAATTTTTGTATAACGCGGATTTTCATCTGGCCCTCCATCAACCGTCATGATTACTACTGGTTTTACCAACCCATGGTCAGTTTTAGCTAATGCTTGAAACTCTTCAAGTTTGAGAAGCGTCTCGAAATCATGAGCATGAGTATTTGCAGTAGATGAACTATGCTTTCCACTTCGAATAGCGATGTATGTTGGTCCAGAATATCCAACGGTTGTCCTAGCATACTGGAAGTGATTTTGATACCAGCATAAACTGATGGTATTAATTTATGCCGCTCAGCGATTACCCAGTCGTGATCAGGCAATTTGATTCTATATTCCATGTGCATTAGAAGAGGTGCTTGCTTATTTGCCGCAGTTACACCAATAGGGACCCGAGCTTTATCATCTTGAGATATGAAAAATACTTGATCTGGTCCAAGTATGGATGCTATGTTCTCCAAATAATGGATTGATGTTTCAGCGAAATTGCTATCTAAGTGGCTTTTGTGCTGATCAGTCTGAGCCCGAGTGAGCTTTACAGGGACTGTCGATACATGTCTTCGCCCTCTGCAGAATTAGATTTTCTGGGAATCAAACGAAGATATGTCCCACTTCGACTAATGTCAAATCCTATTTTTCGTAATTCTTGTGTTAATTCGTCAAGAGTTTTTACACTGCGAATAGATTCTGTTCGTCTTCTATCATCTGCTGCACTGCCAAATAAAGCAATATCCGCAATTGTTTTCAATAATAATGGTTGATCATTTTCTAGGCTAGGCCGTCCCACTGAATCCCTCATGGATAGTTTTTTTTTTATTTCTGGATTTGCATGAGAAATATCTTCTAACTTTCTTTTCATACCATCTCTGTGTTTCTTCTGGGCAACTTCGTTTTGAATCTTCCTGTTTAAAGACATTTTCGCTGTTTTTAATTCTTCGCGCAACTTAATGATTTGTTTATCAACTTCAACACGGCTTGGCATACTATCTCTGGCAGAATACAAAGCATTCAGATTTTTTTCGAGTAGAGCAATCTTATTTTTCATAGCTTCCTGCGAAGGTTTTGCTCTCGGCTGTTTATCTGTATTTTCTGTGTTTTCGCATTGCTGTTGTGATTCCACTCCGGGGTTTATGTCGTCTTTTTGTTCTTTAGAATTTGAAGCTGGCTGTATAATTTGTGGTTTTTCTGCAGGCTTACAGGTATTCGTTGCCTAAAAATTAAAACATTTTATAGGTACTGCTAATGTTTGTCTTATTAATACATACACACTATAGTGAGTACATTTAATATTCACCCCTATCGTGAATAAAATTCCATGTGAAAAGTTTTGCTCCCCAGAAAAATTGAAGGGATATAATCAAAATGGAAAGTGAAAATAATTCCACTTGAATAGACTTTTAAGACGAGTAGTTATCATTTTCTTCATTGCAAATCTCTTTAACGCAGAATAATATACCTATAGACTTCAATTTCTACTTTGTATTTTCTAGGGATCAAAACATTTCACGTGAAATTTTTTCTGCGATAGGGGTGATTGTTTAATTTACATTAACTTCATCACTCACCTTGGAAAAAAATCGTAGTAGATTGGATTTATTCTTAGTCGCTGCTTGCAATTCTTCTTCAATTCTCTTAGAGACAGTAATATCAAGTTCCTTGTCCGATTTTGCTTGTAACTTATAATTACGCCACACTTCGTTAACTAACTTCTGTACTTTTTGTAGTTTTGTATTTGTATGAGATTTTTTAAAACTTTCAAACAATTGTTGGTATAACTTGGATTTGTCTATTTGAAACGACATCTTAAACAATTCCACTTTGGCGAAAGTGGATCAACGGTAACACAAATATTTACTTGCTTTGCTTTGCTTACACCACGTCAAATCGTCAATCGTACCGAAACGAAACTGATTGAAGAAATTCTAAGCGAGTACCTAAATGTACTCATTATTTATGGGAATCCCCGAATATGGGTTTTGTTTTCGAGCATAGACATTGTGTGGGTTGCCATATGTGTAAAAAAGTAAATAACTACTGCTGAAGTAATCACAATCTGTGTGGGTTGCCATATGTGGAAAAAAGTAAAGAACTACTGCTGACGTAATCACCATCTCCAACACCCCCCCCCCCCCAATGTCATCAAAAATAAGCAAAGCAAAGACCCCCCCACCCCCCTATAGTGCTTACGTAATACTTGAACGGCCCCTTTCATTAAATTAAAGGAAATCGTAAAAGCTTTAATTAAGCAAAGAGGTGTTCTTTCCTCAATTTCTTGTACAAGGGCGTACTTGGAAAATTTATCTATTATTGTTAAAAACATTTTACCTCTGCTCATATACCAAATGTCAGCGTGATAAATCTCATGAGGACTTTTTGGTGTCTCTCTTTTTTCATATGGCAGTTTAATCGGTCTTCGCTCTATTTTAAAATTGCAAATTTCACAATTATTAATTATCTTTGTAATTTCCCGTTTCATATTAGGGTAATAGTAGAAATTCTTCAATTCTTGATACGTTTTTTCAATTCCAGGATGATTATTTTCATACTTGTGATGTTTCAGAATTATTTCCATTAGGGTTTCTATATCGACGTCTTCTACTAATGTATAAGTTCTAAATATTTCAAAAGATTTTATGTTTCTCATCTTAACTACCTCTTCTTGTATTTCTAAATAAACTTCTTCATTTTCACAGTAGATCGCTACGGTTTCTTCGTTCTCTATGATATTTAATATTTTCCTAACTATCTCCTTATCATCCTTATAAATGAATTTATATCTCTTTTTGTCGTGTTTCTGTATTAGTTCATACTCATTGTTATCTCCGTTTACTAACAAGTTTTGCCTTGTATAATATTGGAGGGGTTTATCAGTAATTTTAATGCAATCATTGCCATATTCACTGGCACTATGTACTGTTGGTACAGGTGAACTATGTCTTTCTATCGCTGAATCTTTCATTCTTGCGGATTCATTATCGTTGGCGATAACGTCCATAAACGATAATTTGTCTTTTGGGCGATTCTTCTTAAAATGCTTCTTTAGAGAGTTTTTTAACTTAAATTGATTTTTGCATATAGTGCATTGGAATCTTAATCCCTTATAAACGATCCTCTGGTGAATCCCTAAATTTGTAACTTGAGTATATTTCTTATTGCATTCCTTACATTCAAAAAGATTAATTTCGTGTTGAATTCTAGAAAGAGCATCTGCAACCTTATTTTCTTTTTCTTGTACATGGCAGATATCGAACTCATACTCATTAAGTTTTATTTTCCATCTAATCAATTTCGAATTTGGTTCCTTCAAGAAAGATAACCAAATTAAGGGTTTGTGATCGGTATTTAGTTTAAATTTTCTTCCATACAAATAATGGCGAAATTGTCCTGTTGCCCAAACAATGGCCAACAGTTCCTTCTCTATGGTTGAATAGTTAATTTCGTGTTTGTTTAGAGTCCTGGAAGCAAAAGCTAAGGGGCCATCTTTTTGTGACAATACGGCGCCAATAGCAAAGTTGCTTGCATCCGTTGTGAGAATAAAGGTTTCATTAAAATTTGGGTATCTTAGTATCATATCTGACATTAAAATTGTCCTTAGTTTGTTAAAAAATTCCTTATAATCCGCATCATTTATGTTGATTATGCAATCCTTTTCAACCTTTTTGTCAAAGGTTTCGCTATTTTTGCGTAGTCTGGGATAAACTTTCTGTAATATCCGCTGAGACCTAGGAAACTCTGAATTTCCTTAACTGTTTTCAGTATAGGAAAATTCTTAATACTTTTGACCTTACTGGGATTTGGCTTTATGCCATCAGAGGTCACAACGTGTCCCAAAAAATCTGTCTCTTTCTTTAAGAAATCACTTTTATTTAATGACATTTTTCAATTTGCTTTTCTTAGAGTATTAAAAATTATCCTTAAGTTGTTCATATGTTCTTGAAGAGATGTGCTAAAAACCATTACAGACGATGAAAAGTTATTAATGGCTAATAAATTGCTCAGTAGCACAGATGAACCATCAGAGCAAGCTAAGGTTGTAAATCCAAAAGTTAGAAAGGAAAAGTTAGAAGAGTTGGTTTACTTTCCAAAGAAACGTTTAATTTTTTTCACCGATTTAATATAAAAATAGATTTTCTTAGACAAAATCCAAACACCTGGCATCAAAATAATAACTTCCAAGAAGGATTGAAAATTGTCAAAACATTAAAAGTAGTAAATGATATGGCTGAGCGTGGTATTAAATTAATAACTAACTTCAACGACCTTCTGACAAAAGATGAAGAACAAAATCAATATGTCCTGCAAGTTGTAAGCAAATGCCGAGCATTGTATCCCGACGTTTCAAAAAGTACTTTAACAAAAGCTCTACAATAAATTGGATAACTATGTAATATTATCGAATATATCCCTGATTTTTATATATTAAAATAAAAATGTTCTTGAATTTAACTGTATTACTTGTGTTTTTTATTACATTTCTACTTTATATATATATATATATATATATATATATATATATATATATATATATATATATATATATATATATATATATATATATATATATATATATATATATATATATATATATATATATATATATATATATATATATATATATATATATATATATGGTGCCACCAGGAGCATACCTCATATATTATGTTATTATGTGATAAATTTTTAATTTTTTTTGGTATATTTTTGAGTTTAAAGTAGAAATGTAATAAAAAACACAAGTAATACAGTTAAATTCAAGAACATTTTTATTTTAATATATAAAAATCAGGGATATATTCGATAATATTACATAGTTATCCAATTCATTGTAGAGCTTTTGTTAAAGTACTTTTTGAAACGTCGGGATACAATGCTCGGCATTTGCTTACAACTTGCTGGACATATTGATTTTGTTCTTCATCTTTTGTCAGAAGGTCGTTGAAGTTAGTTATTAATTTAATACCACGCTCAGCCATATCATTTACTACTTTTAATGTTTTGACAATTTTCAATCCTTCTTGGAAGTTATTATTTTGAGGCCAGGTGTTTGGATTTTGTCTAAGAAAATCTATTTTTATATTAAATCGGTCAAAAAAATTAAACGTTTCTTTGGAAAGTAAACCAACTCTTCTAACTTTTCCTTTCTAACTTTTGGATTTACAACCCTAGCTTGCTCTGATGGTTCATCTGTGCTACTGAGCAATTTATTAGCCATTAATAACTTTTCATCGTCTGTAATGGTTTTTAGCACATCTCTTCAAGAACATATGAACAACTTAAGGATAATTTTTAATACTCTAAGAAAAGCAAATTGAAAAATGTCATTAAATAAAAGTGATTTCTTAAAGAAAGAGACAGATTTTTTGGGACACGTTGTGACCCCTGATGGCATAAAGCCAAATCCCAGTAAGGTCAAAAGTATTAAGAATTTCCCTATACCGAAAACAGTTAAGGAAATTCAGAGTTTCCTAGGTCTAAGCGGATATTACAGAAAGTTTATCCCAGACTACGCAAAAATAGCGAAACCTTTGACAAAAAGGTTGAAAAGGATTGCATAATCAACATAAATGATGCGGATTATAAGGAATTTTTTAACAAACTAAGGACAATTTTAATGTCAGATATGATACTAAGATACCCAAATTTTAATGAAACCTTTATTCTCACAACGGATGCAAGCAACTTTGCTATTGGCGCCGTATTGTCACAAAAAGATGGCCCCTTAGCTTTTGCTTCCAGGACTCTACACAAACACGAAATTAACTATTCAACCATAGAGAAGGAACTGTTGGCCATTGTTTGGGCAACAGGACAATTTCGCCATTATTTGTATGGAAGAAAATTTAAACTAAATACCGATCACAAACCCTTAATTTGGTTATCTTTCTTGAAGGAACCAAATTCGAAATTGATTAGATGGAAAATAAAACTTAATGAGTATGAGTTCGATATCTGCCATGTACAAGGAAAAGAAAATAAGGTTGCAGATGCTCTTTCTAGAATTCAACACGAAATTAATCTTTTTGAATGTAAGGAATGCAATAAGCAAGAAGATCGTTCATAAGGGATTAAGATTCCAATGCACTATATGCAAAAATCAATTTAAGTTAAAAAACTCTCTAAAGAAGCATTTTAAGAAGAATCGCCCAAAAGACAAATTATCGTTTATGGACGTTATCGCCAACGATAATGAATCCGCAAGAATGAAAGATTCAGCGATAGAAAGACATAGTTCACCTGTACCAACAGTACATAGTGCCAGTGAATATGGCAATGATTGCATTAAAATTACTGATAAACCCCTCCAATATTATACAAGGCAAAACTTGTTAGTAAACGGAGATAACAATGAGTATGAACTAATACAGAAACACGACAAAAAGAGATATAAATTCATTTATAAGGATGATAAGGAGATAGTTAGGAAAATATTAAATATCATAGAGAACGAAGAAACCGTAGCGATCTACTGTGAAAATGAAGAAGTTTATTTAGAAATACAAGAAGAGGTAGTTAAGATGAGAAACATAAAATCTTTTGAAATATTTAGAACTTATACATTAGTAGAAGACGTCGATATAGAAACCCTAATGGAAATAATTCTGAAACATCACAAGTATGAAAATAATCATCCTGGAATTGAAAAAACGTATCAAGAATTGAAGAATTTCTACTATTACCCTAATATGAAACGGGAAATTACAAAGATAATTAATAATTGTGAAATTTGCAATTTTAAAATAGAGCGAAGACCGATTAAACTGCCATATGAAAAAAGAGAGACACCAAAAAGTCCTCATGAGATTTATCACGCTGACATTTGGTATATGAGCAGAGGTAAAATGTATTTAACAATAATAGATAAATTTTCCAAGTACGCCCTTGTACAAGAAATTGAGGAAAGAACACCTCTTTGCTTAATTAAAGCTTTTACGATTACCTTTAATTTAATGAAAGCTCCGAAATTGTTGATAACAGACAATGAGACAGCATTAACAACTGCCTTGTTTAAAGACTTTTTAGATAAGAAGAATATTGAATTGCATTTAACTACACCGAATAGACATACTGGAAATTCTGATATTGAGAGGTTCCACAGTAGTCTAAATGAAAACATCCGATTATACAGAAAACGTGAAGAAGAGAATGACATTGCTTATAATGTCGATTTAGTTATCCAATCCAACTATACCTATAACACTACCATTTACCTTACCACAAAAAGAAAGCCCATAGACATTTACTTTTCAGGAAGTAATGTTAATCTGCAAGATGTTTACAGACAAATCGAAGAAACCAAAGAAAGGACTTTGGCATATCGAAATAAGGATAGAAAAGATGCAGAAATAAATCAAGAGTTTAAAAAAACACCCAATGTACAGAAAATGGAGACAAGACAGGAAAGAGTTGACGTTGAACAAATTGACGGAATTTTTAAAACAAAAAAATCATTTGAGGTCTACGGACGTATTGGTGGATGATAATGATCTTGCTGATAACCAGTCCAGTACAGGCGCAGAAGCTGGAAATTACTGACTTAAACCATGGTAATGGTTACAGCTTACTCGAGATTGGGAAGACACAATTTATTGAAGGACACAATATTATTCTTCATATTTTTAATGTAACAAAATACGAAACTTTTATCAATAGCCTTAAGGAAAAAATATCTAATTTGGGAGATTCTTATATGGAACATCTGATTAATCATCTTAGTACTAAACTTCAAAGCATAATTCCCCACAACCGCAAGAAACGAGGTTTAATAAATGTTCTAGGAACAGGAATGAAATATTTATTTGGAACCCTAGATGACAGTGACAAAATAGAAATTGAAAATCAGTTAGGAATACTTGAAACTAACACTCACAATGTAATAACCCAAAGCAATAATCAGATCCAAATAAATAGGCAATATGATGAAGAACTGGAGAAATTGCATACACTTTACACTTCACAAACGGGAAAATTGATGAAACAATATTCGGAAATAAAAAATCTATCAATACAACAACAGAAGGCAACAAAATCTCAAGAATTTAAATATCAGTTAACACATTTGGAGAAAATTATAGATAGTATAGGGGAGATAATCCTTACATCTAGTTTAGGTCTCCTAAATAGAAACATTCTTACAGATTACGAAGTGCAAAAATATAATATAACATTCGAACGATTGCAAGGGATTAGGCTGACGGTAGCGTCTTTAGGAAGGGACATTATTTTTATAATACACATTCCTATTATGTCTAATGAAACGTACGATAAGTTATTAATTCAACCTATTCCTAATAAAGAAGGTCTAGAGATTTGTTTAGAATCTAAGGAATATTTAACAAATAATAACGTAATATTCTCTATTACTAACGAAGTACGTAATCTAAAAATCATCATAGACAATTGTATAGAAAACATTTTTAAAGAAGAAAAAATGCATTGTTCCTAAGAATAATGAAAAAATTGTTATTGAAGTAAATACTGATGTAATATTCGCTATTAATATGATAAACAAAAAAATTGAACAAACATGTAACAAATTTCCAATAATACTAACGGGCAACTATTTGATAAAGATCGAAAATTGTAAAGTAAAGATAATGAAAAAATGGTATGATAGGAATTTATATGGGAGAAATACTGTTTTACCAAACCCAATAAGAGACATAAATGTAACAAAAGAAGAAAGTATCTCCTTCCAAGAACTCACATTTCATCATGTCAATAATTTAAAAAATATTGAAGAAATACAAAGGAAGCAAAAATTAACAAATATTTGTTCCTATGCATTAATTACTTTCATAGTTGTAATTACAATTACTTATTTTTGTATAAAATTAAAATATAAAAGAGCCACTAACAGCACAGTAATCTCTTTGCACCCTCTTCCTTTGGAAAATGGGCAGAGATCTTCGTCGGGGGAGTTATGGCAAAGCCATCGCCTATGCCATTCGACCCATAGTAACCAATTATTAGACTTCCCCTTTTTCATTTGTTGTATTTATAATTATCAGCTTTTAAGTTGAATGAATGGAGTCATACCAGTGGTGTCAAATATACACCCTTTATTATTCTTTTAAGCAAATCCTATTTCACTTTTTATTTACATTCATCAGCTTTTAAATTGAATGAACAAAATCATACGAGTGGTGTCAAATACACCCTCTATTATTATTTTATAAACAAATTCATTCGTACTCACCAGTTTGTAAGCTTAAAGCAGAGAAATAAAAATCAGACTTAATTTTACTACGCAAAAGTAAAGAAGTGTATTTTCAATTCGTCGCAAGAACTATTTTAAAGTAAGTGCAAATTACAAGTTCAATACTTTGACATAATATATATATATATATATATATATATATATATATATATATATATATATATATATATATATATATATATATATATATATATATATATATATATATATATATATATATATATATATATATATATATATATATATATATATATATATATATATATATATATATATATACTATTATGGCTTTGTGCCACGAAGCGTTGTGCACTAATAAAACTGTGGTTAAAATTACACCGAATTTAATTTGTACCATATGGTAATATAAACTTTAACTAAAATGTAAAATAGATATATATATATATATATATATATATATATATATATATATATATATATATATATATATATATATATATATATATATATATATATATATATATATATATATATATATATATATATATATATATATATATATATATATATATATATATATATATATATATATATATATATATATATATATATATATATTAAACATGAAATTGTCAATTTTGTTAGATCGGTGTAAGGTATCCAACAGAAATGCCACGAGAATTTTAATAGCTACACTAGAGGCACTTAACCTTGACCCTCTTAAGTACAAAGTCTCCAAAACTTTATTACATACTAGAAGGAAAATGTTCAGAGAACAGTATACTAAAAATATTTTAGATAAAGTAAACATTCCAGAAAAAGAGGCCGTGGTTGTCCATTGGGACGGTAAACTTTTACCGGGCGTTTTAAAAATGAGCAATGTGAGCGAATAGCTATTTCATACGGCGGCAAGGAACAACTGCTGGGAGTTCCTGTAACAGAAAACAGCTCAGGAGAGGAGCAAGCGCTTGCCGTATATGAATGCCCAACACCGTCAAGGCGATGTGCTTTGATACTACAGCATCCAACACTGGAAGATTTAAAGGAGCATGCGTCATATTGCAGCAAATGCTAGGAAGAGAATTACTGCACCTAGCTTGCCGTCACCATATCTTGGAAATTATGTTAAGAGGCGTATTCGACACAAAAATGGGTTCAACCACGGGACCTCATCCAGACATTTTCAAAAGATTTCTCTTTGCGTGACCCAAGATAGACAAACAAAAATATGACATAGGTATTAGTGACAATCTAATACAAAAGCAGCTATCTCCAGAATTAATTGCACATGTTACTGCTGAATTCAAAAAGAAATTAACTGAGAACCATTTAAGAGATGACTACAAGGAGCTGTTGCAGTTGGTTCTCGTATTTGCAGGATCACTAGACGGCAATGTTGTGGGTTTTAGAACTCCAGGCGCCATTCATCACGCCAGATGGATGGCAAAGGCTATTTACTGCTTTAAAATTTTTGTTTTTCGGCGCCAATTTAAGATGTCTAGAGGAGAAGAAAGTTCTGTAAGTGCTATTGCTGTTTTTCTAGTTAAAATTTACTGTAAAGCTTGGTTCAATGCTCCAAAAGCTCATCTAGCGCCTAAGCAAGATTTAGACATTTTACGTAGTCTATTAGACTATAAAGAATGTGACAACGACATCGCAGAAATAGCACTCACTAAATTTTCGAATCATTTGTGGTATTTGAATACGGAGTTGGTTGGATTGCCGTTCTTTGATCCCACCATTACAGACGATGAAAAGTTATTAATGGCTAATAAATTGCTCAGTAGCACAGATGAACCATCAGAGCAAGCTAGGGTTGTAAATCCAAAAGTTAGAAAGGAAAAGTTAGAAGAGTTGGTTTACTTTCCAAAGAAACGTTTAAGTTTTTTGACCGATTTAATATAAAAATAGATTTTCTTAGACAAAATCCAAACACCTGGCCTCAAAATAATAACTTCCAAGAAGGATTGAAAATTGTCAAAACATTAAAAGTAGTAAATGATATGGCTGAGCGTGGTATTAAATTAATAACTAACTTCAACGACCTTCTGACAAAAGATGAAGAACAAAATCAATATGTCCTGCAAGTTGTAAGCAAATGCCGAGCATTGTATCCCGACGTTTCAAAAAGTACTTTAACAAAAGCTCTACAATAAATTGGATAACTATGTAATATTATCGAATATATCCCTGATTTTTATATATTTTCAATCCTTCTTGGAAGTTATTATTTTGAGGCCAGGTGTTTGGATTTTGTCTAAGAAAATCTATTTTTATATTAAATCGGTCAAAAAAATTAAACGTTTCTTTGGAAAGTAAACCAACTCTTCTAACTTTTCCTTTCTAACTTTTGGATTTACAAACCTAGCTTGCTCTGATGGTTCATCTGTGCTACTGAGCAATTTATTAGCCATTAATAACTTTTCATCGTCTGTAATGGTGGGATCAAAGAACGACAATCCAACCAACTCCGTATTCAAATACCACAAATGATTCGAAAATTTAGTGAGTGCTATTTCTGCGATGTCGTTGTCACATTCTTTATAGTCTAATAGACTACGCAAAATGTCTAAATCTTGCTTTGGCGCTAGATGAGCTTTTGGAGCATTGAACCAAGCTTTACAGTAAATTTTAACTAGAAAAACAGCAATAGCACTTACAGAACTTTCTTCTCCTCTAGACATCTTAAATTGGCGCCGAAAAACAAAAATTTTAAAGCAGTAAATAGCCTTTGCCATCCATCTGGCGTGATGAATGGCGCCTGGAGTTCTAAAACCCACAACATTGCCGTCTAGTGATCCTGCAAATACGAGAACCAACTGCAACAGCACCTTGTAGTCATCTCTTAAATGGTTCTCAGTTAATTTCTTTTTGAATTCAGCAGTAACATGTGCAATTAATTCTGGAGATAGCTGCTTTTGTATTAGATTGTCACTAATACCTGTGTCATATTTTTGTTTGTCTATCTTGGGTCACGCAAAGAGAAATCTTTTGAAAATGTCTGGATGAGGTCCCGTGGTTGAACCCATTTTTGTGTCGAATACGCCTCTTTACATAATTTCCAAGATATGGTGACGGCAAGCTAGGTGCAGTAATTCTCTTCCTAGCATTTGCTGCAATATGACGCATGCTCCTTTAAATCTTCCAGTGTTGGATGCTGTAGTATCAAAGCACATCGCCTTGACGGTGTTGGGCATTCATATACGGCAAGTGCTTGCTCCTCTCCTGAGCTGTTTTCTGTTACAGGAACTCCCAGCAGTTGTTCCTTGCCGCCGTATGAAATAGCTATTCGCTCACATTGCTCATTTTTTAAAACGCCCGGTAAAAGTTTACCGTCCCAATGGACAACCACGGCCTCTTTTTCTGGAATGTTTACTTTATCTAAAATATTTTTAGTATACTGTTCTCTGAACATTTTCCTTCTAGTATGTAATAAAGTTTTGGAGACTTTGTACTTAAGAGGGTCAAGGTTAAGTGCCTCTAGTGTAGCTATTAAAATTCTCGTGGCATTTCTGTCGGATACCTTACACCGATCTAACAAAATTGACAATTTCATGTTTAAAATATATATATATATATATATATATATATATATATATATATATATATATATATATTATATATATATATATATATATATATATATATATATATATATATATATATATATATATATATATATATATATATATATATATATATATATATATATATATATATATATATATATATATATATATATATATATATATATATATATATATATATATAATATATATATATAATATATATATAATAGAATATTATTGAAACTTTTATTTTAATAATATTCTATTTTTAAACATAAATTAAATCTATTTTACATTTTAGTTAAAGTTTATATTACCATATGGTACAAATTAAATTCGGTGTAATTTTAACCACAGTTTTATTAGTGCACAACGCTTCGTGGCACAAAGCCATAATAGTATATATATATATATATATATATATATATATATATATATATATATATATATATATATATATATATATATATATATATATATATATATATATATATATATATATATATATATATATATATATATATATATATATATATATATATATATATATATATATATATATATATATATATATATATATATATATATATATATATATATATATATATATATATATATATATATATATTTTATGTCAAAGTATTGAACTTGTAATTTGCACTTACTTTAAAATAGTTCTTGCGACGAATTGAAAATACACTTCTTTACTTTTGCGTAGTAAAATTAAGTCTGATTTTTATTTCTCTGCTTTAAGCTTACAAACTGGTGAGTACGAATGAATTTGTTTATAAAATAATAATAGAGGGTGTATTTGACACCACTCGTATGATTTTGTTCATTCAATTTAAAAGCTGATGAATGTAAATAAAAAGTGAAATAGGATTTGCTTAAAAGAATAATAAAGGGTGTATATTTGACACCACTGGTATGACTCCATTCATTCAACTTAAAAGCTGATAATTATAAATACAACAAATGAAAAAGGGGAAGTCTAATAATTGTTTACTATGGGTCGAATGGCTTAGGCGATGGCTTTGCCATAACTCCCCCGACGAAGATCTCTGCCCATTTTCCAAAGGAAGAGGGTGCAAAGAGATTACTGTGCTGTTAGTGGCTCTTTTATATTTTAATTTTATACAAAAATAAGTAATTGTAATTACAACTATGAAAGTAATTAATGCATAGGAACAAATATTTGTTAATTTTTGCTTCCTTTGTATTTCTTCAATATTTTTTAAATTATTGACATGATGAAATGTGAGTTCTTGGAAGGAGATACTTTCTTCTTTTGTTACATTTATGTCTCTTATTGGGTTTGGTAAAACAGTATTTCTCTCATATAAATTCCTATCATACCATTTTTTCATTATCTTTACTTTACAATTTTCGATCTTTATCAAATAGTTGCCCGTTAGTATTATTGGAATTTTGTTACAGGTTTGTTCAATTTTTTCGTTTATCATATTAATAGCGAATATTACATCAGTATTTACTTCAATAACAATTTTTTCATTATTCTTTTTGTAGGAACAATGCATTTTTTCTTCTTTAAAAATGTTTTCTATACAATTGTCTATGATGATTTTTAGATTACGTACTTCGTTAGTACTAGAGAATATTACGTTATTATTTGTTAAATATTCCTTAGATTCTAAACAAATCTCTAGACCTTCTTTATTAGGAATAGGTTGAATTAATAACTTATCGTACGTTTCATTAGACATAATAGGAATGTGTATTATAAAAATAATGTCCCTTCCTGAAGACGCTACCGTCAGCCTAATCCCTTGCAATCGTTCGAATGTTATATTATATTTTTGCACTTCGTAATCTGTAAGAATGTTTCTATTTAGGAGACCTAAACTAGATGTAAGGATTATCTCCCCTATACTATCTATAATTTTCTCCAAATGTGTTAACTGATATTTAAATTCTTGAGATTTTGTTGCCTTCTGTTGTTGTATTGATAGATTTTTTATTTCCGAATATTGTTTCATCAATTTTCCCGTTTGTGAAGTGTAAAGTATATGCAATTTCTCCAGTTCTTCATCATATTGCCTATTTATTTGGATCTGATTATTGCTTTGGGTTATTACATTGTGAGTGTTAGTTTCAAGTATTCCTAACTGATTTTCAATTTCTATTTTGTCACTGTCATCTAGGGTTCCAAATAAATATTTCATTCCTGTTCCTAGAACATTTATTAAACCTCGTTTCTTGCGGTTGTGGGGAATTATGCTTTGAAGTTTAGTACTAAGATGATTAATCTGATGTTCCATATAAGAATCTCCCAAATTAGATATTTCTTCCTTAAGGCTATTGATAAAAGTTTCGTATTTTGTTACATTAAAAATATGAAGAATAATATTGTGTCCTTCAATAAATTGTGTCTTCCCAATCTCGAGTAAGCTGTAACCATTACCATGGTTTAAGTCAGTAATTTCCAGCTTCTGCGCCTGTACTGGACTGGTTATCAGCAAGATCATTATCATCCACCAATACGTTCGTAATGATTTTTTTGTTTTAAAAATTCCGTCAATTTGTTCAACGTCAACTCTTTCCTGTCTTGTCTCCATTTTCTGTACATTGGGTGTTTTTTTAAACTCTTGATTTATTTCTGCATCTTTTCTATCCTTATTTCGATATGCCAAAGTCCTTTCTTTGGTTTCTTCGATTTGTCTGTAAACATCTTGCAGATTAACATTACTTCCTGAAAAGTGAATGTCTATGGGCTTTCTTTTTGTGGTAAGGTAAATGGTAGTGTTATAGGTATAGTTGGATTGGATAACTAAATCGACATTATAAGCAATGTCATTCTCTTCTTCACGTTTTCTGTATAATCGGATGTTTTCATTTAGACTACTGTGGAACCTCTCAATATCAGAATTTCCAGTATGTCTATTCGGTGTAGTTAAATGCAATTCAATATTCTTCTTATCTAAAAAGTCTTTAAACAAGGCAGTTGTTAATGCTGTCTCATTGTCTGTTATCAACAATTTCGGAGCTTTCATTAAATTAAAGGTAATCGTAAAAGCTTTAATTAAGCAAAGAGGTGTTCTTTCCTCAATTTCTTGTACAAGGGCGTACTTGGAAAATTTATCTATTATTGTTAAATACATTTTACCTCTGCTCATATACCAAATGTCAGCGTGATAAATCTCATGAGGACTTTTTGGTGTCTCTCTTTTTTCATATGGCAGTTTAATCGGTTTTCGCTCTATTTTAAAATTGCAAATTTTACAGTTATTAATTATCTTTGTAATTTCCCGTTTCATATTAGGGTAATAGTAGAAATTCTTCAATTCTTGATACGTTTTTTCAATTCCAGGATGATTATTTTCATACTTGTGATGTTTCAGAATTATTTCCATTAGGGTTTCTATATCGACGTCTTCTACTAATGTATAAGTTCTAAATATTTCAAAAGATTTTATGTTTCTCATCTTAACTACCTCTTCTTGTATTTCTAAATAAACTTCCTTATTTTCACAGTAGATCGCTACGGTTTCTTCGTTCTCTATGATATTTAATATTTTCCTAACTATCTCCTTATCATCCTTATAAATGAATTTATATCTCTTTTTGTCGTGTTTCTGTATTAGTTCATACTCATTGTTATCTCCGTTTACTAACAAGTTTTGCCTTGTATAATATTGGAGGGGTTTATCAGTAATTTTAATGCAATCATTGCCATATTCACTGGCACTATGTACTGTTGGTACAGGTGAACTATGTCTTTCTATCGCTGAATCTTTCATTCTTGCGGATTCATTATCGTTGGCGATAACGTCCATAAACGATAATTTGTCTTTTGGGCGATTCTTCTTAAAATGCTTCTTTAGAGAGTTTTTTAACTTAAATTGATTTTTGCATATAGTGCATTGGAATCTTAATCCCTTATGAACGATCCTCTGGTGAATCCCTAAATTTGTAGCTTGAGTATATTTCTTATTGCATTCCTTACATTCAAAAAGATTAATTTCGTGTTGAATTCTAGAAAGAGCATCTGCAACCTTATTTTCTTTTCCTTGTACATGGCAGATATCGAACTCATACTCATTAAGTTTTATTTTCCATCTAATCAATTTCGAATTTGGTTCCTTCAAGAAAGATAACCAAATTAAGGGTTTGTGATCGGTATTTAGTTTAAATTTTCTTCCATACAAATAATGGCGAAATTGTCCTGTTGCCCAAACAATGGCCAACAGTTCCTTCTCTATGGTTGAATAGTTAATTTCGTGTTTGTTTAGAGTCCTGGAAGCAAAAGCTAAGGGGCCATCTTTTTGTGACAATACGGCGCCAATAGCAAAAGTTGCTTGCATCCGTTGTGAGAATAAAGGTTTCATAAAAATTTGGGTATCTTAGTATCATATCTGACATTAAAATTGTCCTTAGTTTGTTAAAAAATTCCTTATAATCCGCATCATTTATGTTGATTATGCAATCCTTTTCAACCTTTTTGTCAAAGGTTTCGCTATTTTTGCGTAGTCTGGGATAAACTTTCTGTAATATCCGCTTAGACCTAGGAAACTCTGAATTTCCTTAACTGTTTTCGGTATAGGGAAATTCTTAATACTTTTGACCTTACTGGGATTTGGCTTTATGCCATCAGGGGTCACAACGTGTCCCAAAAAATCTGTCTCTTTCTTTAAGAAATCACTTTTATTTAATGACACTTTTAAATTTGCTTTTCTTAGAGTATTAAAAATTATCCTTAAGTTGTTCATATGTTCTTGAAGAGATGTGCTAAAAATTAATATGTCGTCCATGTAAATGACGCATATTCTGTTAACATATTCTTTTAGAACATTGTTCATCATACGTTGGAAGGTTGCGGGGGCGTTTTTTAACACGAAGGGCATCCTATTAAATTCATAGTGACCGTCCGAAGTAGAAAAGGCTGTTTTCTCCCGGTCCTCTGGTCTATCTTCTATCTGATAAAAGCCCTTGGTTAAGTCTAGAGTTGAGAAGTAATTTGCTCTTCCTAGCTTATCCAGGACGTCATCAATTAAAGGTATGGGAAATTTATCTTCTTTGGTAACCGCATTCAGTTTTCTATAGTCAATGACTACTCTCCATTCTTTGTTACCTTCCTTGTCTTCCTTTTTTGGAACTACCCAAATTGGTGCGTTATAAGGCGAAGTGCTTGGTCTGATAATATCCTGCTCTAGCATTTCACTAATCTGTTTGTTCACCTCTTTCCTATGAATTTCTGGATATCGATAAGTCCGAGAATATATTGGTCCTGAGTTTCCTGTAGCAATACTGTGTTTAACTTCATTCGTGAAGGACAGGTCGTCCCCTTTCTTATAAAATACGTCATAATTTTCCTGGATAATATCCTTAATTGCTTCTTGTTCCTCAAAATTTAAATGCTCAATCCTTAGTTGCTCAATAATTCCTAATTCATCTAGGTGATATAATTCTGGTAAATCCATTAATCTGATTTCTACCTGATTTTCATCATCTCCTTCGAAAAACAAAGGAATCTCTTGATTATTTATCACTAGCACCTTATTTTCATAATCCAATTTAGCATTGTTTTCCCTTAAAAGAGTTGAACCAAAAATTCCCGAAAACAAGGTGTGGAAATCGAGAATTCGGAAATTCGGGCTAGTTTTCAGCGAAACGGCCATAGTTTCCTTTGGAATGATCGCTTCTTGCGTAATTCTTAAATGACCAGATGCGGTCTTTATTGACATGGGTGTTCTTAAGTTTCTAATATATTTGGGAAGACAATGTCCTTTTGCTAAAATATTTTCAGTTGATCCCGTATCAATTAGGATTCTTGTAGATCTGTTGCGAGATTTAAACAATATATAGGAATTCCCTGACGGGTTGTATTCCCGAGGCCAGATAATGAAAAATTTACAGGCTTATTATTAGTTTCATACTCATCTATTTGTATTGGGTACTGATCATTTTGTAGATTTTCATTGTCACTCATGTAATGGTTTTGCTTAGTTTGTTGTGAGATGTCCATTGCTTCTACTGGTGGTTGTCTTTTTTGCCATTGTTGTCTAGGTTGTTGTTGCCATTGACGTTGCTGCCACTGATTGGGTTGTTGCAGCCATTTATTGTTTTGTTGTTGGTTTTGGTTGTTCTCCTGTTTGTAGGGTAAAATTCCCTTGGTTGTAATTGCTGATTATTATTTTTCTGGTCCGTTTGTGGTTTCACATTTTTTTGGTAATATTTTGGTTGTTTGTAGTGGTATTAATCATCCCGGCCATTGCCAATTCGTTCAATGCGCGTTCTAAAATTATGGGCACATAGCACTGTTCGCGGGTGTATAGGTAATTTATTTACAAAAACGTTTAGTGCCGTTTTGTTGTTTTGCGCGATATCGATTAACGCTCCGTCCATTGTATGTCGTTGATTAAGTAACGAGAGTTTGGAATGTACATAATGGTAAAATTTCATAATATCGCCCCGATATTGTGAATTTCTGAGGTCCTCGTACAGTTGCTCACAGGAGGATAATCCACCGAAATTAGTTTCCAGCATCGTCCTAATCTCTGTCAATGTCGCGAGGTGTGGGTGCACATTTAAAGCTACCTTAGATTTTCCCTTTAATTTACCTTAAATTATAGTTAACAGCATCCTTTGCGATGCTTCCGGATATGTTGCTATTACTGGTATTATATTATCAATACCATTTGTAAAGGAATTTAGGTCCTCTCGAGCCCCATCAAAATCTGGTATTTGTGCCAGATATGTTAATGGAGATATTTCCGCTGCCATTTTTTCTTTTGGTTAACTTTTATGGTTTAGTTTTCTATTTGTCCTTTTGTTTTTATTCAACCGTCACTTTCAATTTGTTTAATTCAGTTTCCTCAGGTTTTGTTGTTATTATTATTTCCTTTTTATTTTTTCTTTATTTTAATAACTTATAATTTAAATTTTGTCACTTATTAGTAGGTTCTGTTTTACAGGATATTCAACACGTTTTGAATATCCTACCGACTGCGCCAGTTTTATGTCAAAGTATTGAACTTGTAATTTGCACTTACTTTAAAATACTTCTTGCGACGAATTGAAAATACACTTCTTTACTTTTGCGTAGTAAAATTAAGTCTGAGTTTTATTTCTCTGCTTCAAGCTCACAAACTGGTGAGTACGAATGAATTTGTTTATAAAACAATAATAGAGGGTGTATTTGACACCACTCGTATGATTTTGTTCATTCAACTTCAAAGCTGATGAATGTAAATAAAAAGTGAAATAGGATTTGCTTAAAAGAATAATAAAGGGTGTATATTTGACACCACTGGTATGACTCCATTCATTCAACTTAAAAGCTGATAATTATAAATACAACAACTGAAAAAGGGGAAGTCTAATAATTGTTTACTATGGGTCGAATGGCATAAGCGATGGCTTTGCCATAACTATATATATATATATATATATATATATATAATATATATATATATATATATATATATATATATATATATATATATATATATATATATATATATATATATATATATATATATATATATATATATATATATATATATATATATATATATATATATATATATATATATATATATATATATATATATATATATATATATATAATATAAAAATATTTTTGAAAGAGGAATTACTCCACAAGCTAATAAGATTCGGTTTGTTGTTGTTTGCCATAGGAGAAAAGAAAGGTAAGTCAGCTAAGTTAAAGCAAACACAGCACCGTGTGGTGGGTGTTTCTTCGTTGGTGTGAGCGACTTTGCAATGTTATTGTGTGTGTTGTTGACATGGCCTCTACTCGTTTAGCGATCTATATTTACGAAAAATGCATTGATTTTGTATATGCGAAGTATTTTTGTCGAATATTGAGACGCACTCATTGAAACAATTCCTACTATATTGACAGACTATCCAACTGACGCTTTTCGGTACGAGAACATTATACTTTCGTTCATACAAACGTATATTGATGATGATAAAAGTTAATATTTATAGAACAACGATTTTATTTTTATTTTGGTTAAAAAATGTCTGTTTAACATATAAATTAGTATAACTACAAATTTTAATCATAGACTATTATTGAAACTTTTATTTCAATAATATTCTATTTTTAAATTTAAATTAAATCTACTTTGCATTTTAGTTAAAGTTTATATTACCATATGGTATAAATTAAATTCGCTGTAATTTTAATAAATATTAAAATTTGTTTAAAAATGAATTTACAATTTGCTAAATGCACCAACAATTTTAATAAAAAGGTTACATTGGCTCTTCAATTTAAAATATAACACATTGAAAATGTAATAATCACTTTATCAAAATTTAACATTTAAAATTAAATTATGTCTATGTTTATTTAATTTGTATTTAATATTTAATTGGAGTATCTTAAATTTTAAATAAAATATAACTTTATTTTTTATTTAATTTATAGATTACAGTAAATTTAAATAGATTGTATGGTAATTTTAAATTAATAAACATATCAGTTTATTTAAATTTATCTATTGCAACAACTTAAATTACAAATTAATGTTAAACTTTTAATTACAATCTAAATATCTGAATTTAAAATTATACTTACCATTTAATTTAAGAACAAAGTAAATTAAATTTAAAATGTTCATTAAATTTTAAATTCTATAGAGTTATCCATCTAGAGGTATTTTTTCAGAACAAAAAAATATAAAAATTTAAATCAAGTGAGGAATCTTTATTGGTAATTTGAAAGGACATTTTATGGCATTCATTTTTTGAAAATAATTTCCTTCATATAATGGCAACTGTATTATGGAAGCGGTCGTAGAAAAACAAGAAGATCCGCTGTTTTGGAATAAAATTGTTTCAGTGATAAGGCCCATTTCTGGTGCAAAGGCAACGTCAATAAACAAATTGGCGCATTTGGGCCATTATATCCAGAGAATACCACGGTTTGGTGAAATTTATGGGCTGGTGGAATTATCCGTCCATATTTTTTCAAAAATGATGATTGTCGAAACGTAACTTTCAATGATGCTCGCTATTGCTCTATCATATCGGTCTTTTTACTACCTGAAATTGAAGCCTGTTTTCTTACCGACATTTTGTTTCAACACAACGGTGCCACCAATCACCACGACAGCTTAATAAAATGCATCCAATTTTTAGATTGATCTAATAAAAAAAAAATATATATATATATAAAATATAAAATATATATAATATATATATATATATATATATATATATATATATATATATATATATATATATATATATATATATATATATATATATATATATATATATATATATATATATATATATATATATATATATATATATATATATATATATATATATATATATATATATATATATATATATATATATATATATATATATATATATATATATATATATATATATATATATATATATATATATATATATATATATATATATATATATATATATATATATATATATATATATATATATTTCGCTCTCCGCGCTCGAAGAAAACGGTCGTTAAAAGAACTCCTCTCGGAAATTAATTCTAATAAAATAAAATAAGCAGGGAAAGTGCAAAAATAAACTCAATTGTCGGGAAAATAATTATCTAAAATTGTTTGAATTCATTGTAAGTATTAACTTGAAAGGAATTCAAACAGTTTTTTGACAAATAAAATTTTAAGTTGAACAACAAACCCAGTTGTGTAAGAATAAGTGTAACAAAACAACCAAAATTAAAAAAGGCACACACACAGCTAAACAAACCCACAGCTTGATGAGCCATCGTCTCACTCAAGAGTTGGAACAACGCAGACACTCTTTCTGCAGTGTAAGTTCGCGGAATGCATACTTCGCGATACATGCAGAAGTAAACAATGGAATGAGAGAGGTAGCGCCACTAAGACAAACTCTCTCACCAGGCAGTGCTAGCAACAACAGTAATAACAAAGAAGGTGGAAACACAGCGAACACAGAAATAACACACGAAAACAACGACAAACCATTTAAGGCGGTACAGACAGGCATGGATCGCTACATTACTATAAAGCGTAAATCCAGCCCAGCCAAAGGCAACTCTAACAAAAAAAGTTGCAAAACTGTGAACGGTGAAGAACCAACAACGTCCGTCACGGGTAAGAACCAGTTTGCATTGCTGAGCGAAGAAGAACCTCAATCTTCTTCCTCGGCAAATGCCGCAACTCCAAGGCCGCCCCCAATATACCTACGTGAGAGTAGCTCAAATGAGCTAGTAAATATCATTGCCCAAGTTGTTGGTAGTGGTGGCTTTCACATAGTGTCAATAAAGAAAGGGAACATTAACGAGACAAAAATTCAGGCATACACCGAAAACGGCTTTCGCGCTATTTCTAGTTATTTTAACGATAGAAATAAAAATTTTTACACGTATCGTCTTAAGAGTTGTAAGGGTATCGCGGTAATCTTAAAAGGCATTGAATCATTTGTAGGACCAGATGAAGTAAAACGAGCTCTGGAACCACTCCGTGGTGAACGTTCTTAACAATAAAAAGGTTCCCCAACCAATGTTCAAGGTCGAACTTCAATCTGACTCGCGGAAACTAAAGAAAAATGAAGTTCATCCTATATACAAACTTCAATATTTGTTATATAGAAGAATTACGGTCGAAGAACCCCACAAAAGAAATGGTCCCGTTCAATGCCAAAATTGTCAAGAGTATGGACACACAAAATCATACTACACTTTGCCAACCGTTTGTGTTGTATGTAGTGATCTACACCAATCGTCCGTCTGCAAAGTTAAATCGCAAGAACAGAAAAAGTGCAGTAATTGCGGGGAACAACATACCGCAAATTACAGAGGTTGTAGGGTTTACAAAGAACTTAAGCATAAACTAGAAGAGAAGCGTAAACTCATTTCTAACTGAAACGCGCCGAATCCTATAATCGACATCCAACAGACTCCAGTTTACTCTAGCAACGGAAACGGTATTACAAACGGTATAACATACGCGAATGTTCTAAGGGCGCATACACCTAATGCCCCAGTGCAACAACATGGTAACTCTGAATCAATGATTCAACAACTGGTACAGAGTATAAACATGTTCATGTCAACTATGCAATCAATGATGCAAGAATTCAAGCGAAACCAGAATCAGTTAATTCAAACTCTACTTACCAAAAAATATGCCCTCTTAAGATATGTACATGGAACGCAAACGGTGTGAACCAACATAGACACGAACTGACCGAGTACCTAGATCGGCAGAATATTGATATAATGCTACTATCAGAAACTCATCTCACAGACACATACAATTTTCAGATACCTAATTTTAGATTTTATGGTACTCACACCCCCGATGGGGGCACTGGTATCCTAATACGTAAACGAATGAAACATGAAGTCGCTAAAGGAGTCTCACAAAACTACCTTCAAGCGACAACAGTTCGTATCCAGATTCAAGGTAGTTTTCTTACCATTCCACTTCTGAACTTCTATCTGGTTATACGGTGCCCAGCTATGGGGCAAAGCAAGCTCGAGCAATCTCGACAAAATCCAAAGAGTCCAACCGAAGACATTGCGGCTTATTACCGGTGCCCCTTGGTATATGAGGAATGAAAATATCCACCGAGACTTGAAAATACATCTCGTTAAAGAGGCAATTCAAAACATCAATACAAAGCACAAAGAGAATCTAGAACGTCATGATAATATACTTGCTAGACAATTATTGTGCAGTCCCAGCTCTTTAGGACTTCGGAGAAACGAACGCCATGTTTTCTAATCTTCATCCGTAACAGTAATCGCGAACACGCGCGCCCCGAAAGACTGTGTAGAATCCTTTTTTCTACGCCACGTGGCTTAAACGCTATTATACGTGATCTTTAAAACAGTCAATATCAATCGCGGACGAACACTCAAAAAAGTTTGTGTAGAATCCTTTATTATACGTCACGTGGCTTAGATGCTCTCATACGTGATCCTTAAAACAGTCAACGCAAAAAACCTACAAAACCCAAATTACGTCGTCCACTCTGCTATTCTAGAGTTATCCGTTATACATACATAACTAGAGTTCTTCACTCTACATAATATCGCGAACACTCTGTAAATGACTGTAAGGGTCCCCTGGACCTTTATCACGAGGTTTAAGCCAAACCAGGTTTAAAATTCTCAGACATGTGATCCATACCAGTTATATACTATTTTGACCAAATTAATTAAAATTCCTGCCAATTAGCAGAGATCCACATTACAAGAAATCCATACTAGGATTCATTATTGAATTATACTTAAGATTCGTATACTTATTGTTAGGCTCCTTTGGAGCAGATTCAATAATTCAAATAAAGCTTATATAAAAAAAATTTTAAATTAAAAACAAAGTAAATTAAATTTAAAATGTTCATTAAATTTTAAATTCTATAGAGTTATCCATCTAGAGGTATTTTTTCAGAACAAAAAAATATAAAAATTTAAATCAAGTGAGGAATCTTTATTGGTAATTTGAAAGGACATTTTATGGCATTCATTTTTTGAAAATGATTTCCTTCATATAATGGCAACTGTATTATGGATGCGGTCGTAGAAAAACAAGAAGATCCGCTGTTTTGGACTAAAATTGTTCCAGTGATAAGGCCCATTTCTGGTGCAACGGCAACGTCAATTAACAAATTGGCGCATTTGGGCCATTATATCCAGAGAATACCACGGTTTGGTAAAATTTATGGGCTGGTGGAATTATCCGTCCATATTTTTTCAAAAATGATGATTGTCGAAACGTAACTTTCAATGATGCTCGCTATTGCTCTTTCATATCGGTCTTTTTACTACGTGAAATTGAATCCCGTTTTCTTACCGACATTTTGTTTCAACACAACGGTGCCACCAATCACCACGACAGCTTAATAAAATGCATCCAATTTTTAAATTGATCTAATAAAAAAAAAAATATATATATATATATATATATATATATATATATATATATATATATATATATATATATATATATATATATATATATATATATATATATATATATATATATATATATATATATATATATATATATATATATATATATATATATATATATATATATATTTATATATATATATATATATATATATATATATTTCGCTCTCCGCGCTCGAAGAGAACGGTCGTTAAAAGAACTCCTCTCGGAAATTAATTCTAATAAAATAAAATAAGCAGGGAAAGTGCAAAAATAAACTCAATTGTCGGGAAAATAATTATCTAAAATTGTTTGAATTCATTGTAAGTATTAACTTGTAAGGAATTCAAACAGTTTTTTGACAAAATAAAATTTTAAGTTGAACAACAAACCCAGTTGTGTAAGAATAAGTGTAACAAAACAACCAAAATTAAAAAAGGCACACACACAGCTAAACAAACCCACAGCTTGATGAGCCATCGTCTCACTCAAGAGTTGGAACAACGCAGACACTCTTTCTGCAGTGTAAGTTCGCGGAATGCATACTTCGCGATACATGCAGAAGTAAACAATGGAATGAGAGAGGTAGCGCCACTAAGACAAACTCTCTCACCAGGCAGTGCTAGCAACAACAGTAATAACAAAGAAGGTGGAAACACAGCGAACACAGAAATAACACACGAAAACAACGACAAACCATTTAAGGCGGTACAGACAGGCATGGATCGCTACATTACTATAAAGCGTAAATCCAGCCCAGCCAAAGGCAACTCTAACAAAAAAAGTTGCAAAACTGTGAACGGTGAAGAACCAACAACGTCCGTCACGGGTAAGAACCAGTTTGCATTGCTGAGCGAAGAAGAACCTCAATCTTCTTCCTCGGCAAATGCCGCAACTCCAAGGCCGCCCCCAATATACCTACGTGAGAGTAGCTCAAATTAGCTAGTAAATTTCATTGCCCAAGTTGTTGGTAGTGGTGGCTTTCACATCGTGCCAATAAAGAAAGGGAACATTAACGAGACAAAAATTCAGGCATACACCGAAAACGGCTTTCGCGCTATTTCTAGTTATTTTAACGATAGAAATAAAAATTTTTACACTATCGTCTTAAGAGTAGTAAGGGTATCGCGGTAATCTTAAAAGGCATTGAATAATTGGTAGGACCAGATGAAGTAAAACGAGCTCTGGAAAAAGAGAATTTTAACGTTCACTCCGTGGTGAACGTTCTTAACAATAAAAAGGTTCCCCAACCAATGTTCAAGGTCGAACTTCAATCTGACTCGCGGAAACTAAAGAAAAATTAAGTTCATCCTATATACAAACTTCAATATTTGTTATATAGAAGAATTACGGTCGAAGAACCCCACAAAAGAAATGGTCCCGTTCAATGCCAAAATTGTCAAGAGTATGGACACACAAAATCATACTACGCAGGAACAGAAAAAGTGCAGTAATTGCGGGGAACAACATACCGCAAATTACAGAGGTTGTAGGGTTTACAAAGAATTTAAGCATAAACTAGAAGAGAAGCGTAAACTCATTTCTAACCGAAACTCGCCGAATCCTATAATCGACATCCAACAGACTCCAGTTTACTCTAGCAACGGAAACGGTATTACAAACGGTATAACATACGCGAATGTTCTAAGGGCGCATACACCTAATGCCACAGTGCAACAACATGGTAACTCTGAATCAATGATTCAACAACTGGTACAGAGTATAAACATGTTCATGTCAACTATGCAATCAATGATGCAAGAATTCAAGCGAAACCAGAATCAGTTAATTCAAACTCTACTTACCAAAAAATATGCCCTCTTAAGATATGTACATGGAACGCAAACGGTGTGAACCAACATAGACACGAACTGACCGAGTACCTAGATCGGCAGAATATTGATATAATGCTACTATCAGAAACTCATCTCACAGACACATACAATTTTCAGATACCTAATTTTAGATTTTATGGTACTCACCACCCCGACGGTAAGGCTCATGGGGGCACTGGTATCCTAATACGTAAACGAATGAAACATGAAGTCGCTGAAGGAGTCTCACAAAACTACCTTCAATCGACAACAATTCGTATCCAGATTCAAGGTAGTTTTCTTACCATTCCACTTCTGAACTTCTTCAATGGTCTCGGACACAACTTTATTGCTGCTGGTGACTACAATGCCAAACATACGCACTGGGGATCCCGTTTAGCAAACCCTAGGGGAAATAAGCTGTATAAATGTCTAATGCGACGTCAAACTAAATTGGACTTTATATCTCCCAGTCAACCTACATATTGGCCTTCTGATATTAACAAAAAGCCTGACTTGATAGACTTCGGTATAATAAGAGGAGTTAGTAAATCTAACTTATATGCTAGTACCTGTACTGACTTATCGTCAGACCACTCGCCAGTTATATTTCCTCTTCACGGGAAGACAGTACTTGTAGATGACCCACTAAGGCTTACTTCATACACAACTAACTGGTTAAAATACAGGAAGTACATTAGTAGTCATTTAGATTCGAATCATCTAATTTCTAACGCGGATGAGATCGATAACAACGTATCCAACTTGAACGTAATCCTGGAACAGGCGGCCATTCACGCTACACACAGACAAATAAAAGTGACAAATAGTTTGAATACTTACACTAACCGGGAAATAGAGCACCTTGTAAGTGAAAAAAGGAGGTTCCGTCGCGAATGGCAGCGAAATAGGTCACCAGCGGCACGACTAAGACTGACTGAAGCTACTAAAAGGTTGCAAAGCGCACTTAGAAAAAAAGACAGTAGACAGCAGGCTAGTTTCATTGTAAGTTTAACTCCGACTGCTTCAACCAAATTCTCATTATGGAAAACATTAAGAAATACTAGTATGCCCACCGAAACGCAATTTCCAATACGCGACGCAAATGGCAAGTGGGTAATATCAGAAGAGGAAAAGGCCAATGTTTTTGCAAACCATCTGTCACAGGTATTTCGCCCAAATCCTGCAAGTAGCGACATCCTTCCACCTGATGATAAAATGTCTGCCGTAATTCCATTGTTTACTAACGCAAATGAAGTTCTGAATGTCATTAAAGAGACCGTGAATCCAGGTAAAGCACCTGGATATGATCTTATCACTCCTAAAATGATCTTGGAACTTCCCTATATTGCTGTGAAGTTCCTGGCAAAATTATTTAACTCTATTTTGAGACATGGTTACTTTCCTAAAGTGTGGATAATTTCTCTGATTCAAATGATTTTAAAGCCAGGAAAGGACAAATCAATACCTTCCTCGTACAGGCCGATCAGTTTGCTTCCCTGCTTATCCAAACTATTTGAAAAAGTTCTTTTATCGAAAATAAAACCGTTTCTCGTGTCAAATAACATAATACCAGACCATCAGTTTGGTTTTCGCGAAGGTCACAGCACTATCGAACAAGTAAACCGTCTGACCCAAGCAATTGAAAAATCATTTGAACGGCGAAAATATTGCTGCGCAGTATTCCTGGAAGTTGCTCAAGCATTTGACAAAGTCTGGCACTTTGGCTTGACCTACAAAATTTGCAAATACTTACCGGCAAATACGCATCGAATTCTTGAGTCTTACTTAGAAAACCGCAGATTCAGAGTCAAATGTGGACAACACGTCACCGATGACCGCGAAATACTAGCAGGTGTTCCCCAGGGAAGCGTCATGGGGCCTATCCTTTACATTCTGTTTACCGCAGATATTCCTACCAGCCCAAACGTGCTAACATCCACTTTTGCCGATGATACCGCTATAATGGCCACACATAAAAAGCAGGATATTGCATCTATGAATCTAGGTGTACATCTCAGACGAGTAGAATCTTGGCTCTCTGACTGGAGAATAAAATTCAATGAGGCTAAATGCACACAGGTAACTTCAACACGGAATTTTAGCACTTGTCCGACATTGAAATTAAACAATATCCCTTTTTCTCAATCTGATCATGTTTCATACCTTGGAATCCACCTGGATCGCCGACTCACCTGGAGAAGTCATATCGAAGCCAAGAAAACTCAACTGAAACTTAAGGTCCATCAACATCACTGGGTCCTAAACGCGAACTCAAAACTAAGCCCTGAATATAAGGTCCTGCTATACAACAGTGCAATCAAACCTATCTGGTTATACGGTGCCCAGCTATGGGGCAAAGCAAGCACGAGCAATCTCGACAAAATCCAAAGAGTCCAATCGAAGACATTGCGGCTTATTACCGGTGCCCCTTGGTATATGAGGAATGGAAATATCCACCGAGACTTGAAAATACCTCTCGTTAAAGAGGCAATTCAAAAAATCAATATAAAGCACAAAGAGAAGCTAGAACGTCATGATAATATACTTGCTAGACAATTATTGTGCAGTCCCAGCTCTTTAGGACTTCGGAGAAACGAACGCCGTGTTTTCTAATCTTCATCCGTAACAGTAATCGCGAACACACGCGCCCGAAAGACTGTGTAGAATCCATTTTTCTACGTCACGTGGCTTAAACGCTCTTATACGTGATCTTTAAAACAGTCAATATCAATCGCGGACGAACACTCAAAAAAGACTGTGTAGAATCCTTTATTATACGTCACGTGGCTTAGATGCTCTCATACGTGATCCTTAAAACAGTCAACGCGAAAAACCTACAAAACCCAAATTACGTCGTCCACTCTGCTATTCTAGAGTTATCCGTTATACATACATAACTAGAGTTCTTCACTCTACATAATATCGCGAACACTCTGTAAATGACTGTAAGGGTCCTCTGGACCTTTATCACGAGGTTTAAGCCAAACCAGGTTTAAAATTCTCAGACATGTGATCCATACCAGTTATATACTATTTTGACCAAATTAATTAAAATTCCTGCCAATTAGCAGAGATCCACATTACAAGAAATCCATACTAGGATTCATTATTGAATTATACTTAAGATTCGTATACTTATTGTTAGGCTCCTTTGGAGCAGATTCAATAATTCAAATAAAGCTTATATAAAAAAAAATTTAATTTGAAAACAAAGTAAATTAAATTTAAAATTCTATTGAGTTATCCATCTAGAGGTATTTTTTCAGAACAAAAAAATATAAAAATTTAAATCAAGTGAGGAATCTTTATTGGTAATTTGAAAGCACATTTTATGGTATTCATTTTTTGAAAATAATTTCCTTCATATAATGGCAACTGTATTATGGAAGCGGTCGTAGAAAAACAAGAAGATCCGCTGTTTTGGACTAAAATTGTTTCAGTGATAAGGCCCATTTCTGGTGCAACGGCAACGTCAATAAACAAATTGGAGCATTTGGGCCATTATATCCAGAGAATACCACGGTTTGGTGAAATTTATGGGCTGGTGGAATTATCCGTCCATATTTTTTCAAAAATGATGGTTGTCGAAACGTAACTTTCAATGATGCTCGCTATTGCTCTATCATATCGGTCTTTTTACTACCTGAAATTGAAGCCCGTTTTCTTACCAACATTTTGTTTCAACAGAACGGTGCCACCAATCACCACGACAGCTTAATAAAATGCATCCAATTTTTAAATTGATCTAATAAAAAAAAAAAAAAAAATATAAATATATATATATATATATATACATACATATATATATATATATATATATATATATATATATATATGTATATATATATATATATATATATATATATATATATATATATATATATATATATATATATATATATATATATATATATATATATATATATATATATATATATATATATATATATATATATATATATATATATATATATATATATATATATATATATATATATATATATATATATATATATATATATATATATATATATATATATATATATATATATATATATATATATATATATATATATATATATATATATATATATATATATATATATATATATATATATATATATATATATATATATATATATATATATATATATATATATATATATATATATATATATATATATATATATATATACTAGCGAAGCCCGGCGTGCGTTGCTACGCCAAAGAAAGTAACACATATGTATATCAAATGTGAAAATAAATTCGTGTAATTTATTGTAATGCTAATGGATACACAATATTTTTGGTCGTACCGTTGGGTGTATAAATGTACAAATTTTTTGGTGTACCAACTCTTGAGCAAGCAACATACAATTGGCCGTGGGAAAAACATGAATGTTGCAAATTCAAACCAGCAACAGTGAGGGACTGCCCTTGTGCTTTATTTATGGTCATCGCGAAGCCAAGAATCAAAGAGAACTGAATCCGCTTAAACTCGAATGGTAAATCATTCGTAATCATCGGTATGCGTGGGATCAGCACATCTTCCGCTTTGAATTTGCCGCTGATTATTGTTGCCTCGATCAAATTTGGTGTCAAATTTTTAATGATCATCCTGGTTCCGTTGCATAGCTTTGGGGCGTTCAAGTTTCGAATAAGCATCACCGGTGACCCAACTTTCAATGTCAATATATGTGGTGGCATTCCTGGTGGCTCTAGTGAATTAAGAAATTCTGTTGGGTAATTTACAGCTTCTTCCTGATCCATCATTGTGTCGATTGAATGATATTTTTTCGATTCTCCGGGCAATTTCAATTGAATTTGTTCATTTAACTTCTTGACATTTTTAGGTGCTAAAATTGCACGTTCGCAGAGCCAATCTGAATTTTTGTAGTTGTTGATTAAATTTGGGAATACATTTTCTAAAAGGGCTTGAATATTTGGTAGCATTTGGCAAAAGTTGGGCGGAAATGAAATCTCATATGTTGTGGGATCAGTTGGAATTTTGCCATTTCCGATCTCTAAAAGTTGTTTTGAAAAGGTTTGGGCAGACACATCTTGCATTAAATGGACACGCATGTTTGTTGATAGTGTAATTTTCTCAATTCGCTTCCATAAATATGATGCTTTCAAGCATGCGTTTAGCTCATCGGCAGGTGTTGATCGAGGTATAACGGGCAAAGTTTGTCGAAAATCACCAGCAAGAAGTATTAGAGCACCTCCCATCGGTAGTTGTTTCCCTCGAAAATCGCGCAGAGTCCGGTCAAGTGCTTCAAGCGATTTTTTATGGGCCATGGTGCATTCGTCCCAAATGATGATTTTACACATCTTAAGGACTGTGGCCATACCGGATTTTTTTGCTAATGTCATTCAATGGAAGCTTAAGCGCTGAATGTGCTGTACGTCCACCATCCAGTAACGTTGATGCGATTCCTGATGATGCCAGTGCCATCTCATTCTTCATTCGAACTGACGCCAATATTAAATTAATGAGAAATGTTTTGCCAGTGCCTCCTGGAGCATCTAGAAAAAAAACTTCCACCATTTCCATTGGCTACACGTTGCATGACTTTGTCATAAGCATTTCTTTGATCAGGAACTAAAGCTTCGTTTTCATTATGTCAAATTCAATGGCAAACAGAAATGGCACATTCGTCGACATTTGCATTTGGTGTCAAACGCGTTTTCACTACAACGTCATAACTGACACAAAACCCAAATGGCAACATTTGACATCCACATTTGTTGTCAGTCATTTGCCACACCGTTTTCATTATGCTAGCTAAACACATCTGTCGTCATATGATTTTTGCGAGAAGAAGAAGAAATTAATTGAAATTTTTGTGTCAAAAGCGACGTGGTAGCAAAATTTACAATTTTTAAATAATTTAAAAACTCACACATACTAAATTTGATGTTGTAGGTGCCTCACGGCGCAACGTGGGCTCCAAAAACTTCATCATTGTATTTGGAGCACTACATTTTTTGGCCCCTTGTCCACTTTTAGTGGCCCGCATCTTATTAAACGCCGCCTAAGTTGGAATAAATTGAAAAATATGAGAAATAGATATATAAACATGTGCTGCTTAAACATTCGCGGAAAGAACAGCGGAGGCTATTCCACTTCGTTGTGACCTCCGATCGCGTTAGCTCCAGTTCGGAAGCCACTTCCTGCCAAAGCGCCTCACGTAAATTGCGGTCCCTGTATTCTTTGGTGAGGTAGTCCCAGGTTCCAGGGCGCAATTCGACTGCCTCAATCAGCCGCTCCGTCTGCTCGCTCGTCCAAATGTGCTGTAATTTGCGCACCCTCTTCTTCGAACTGGCGACGTCTTCCACATTCATGATTAGCACATCGTCCATGTCTATTCTATAATTCCAGAAGTCCGTTCTTGGCGCGATTTCCTCCTTTGCTCGTTTTCTTCCTTCGCTTGTTGAAAATGCCAGCAAAATCAGCTGTTTGCATGCCAAATGTGTTTGCATTTGCCAACATGTTGGCAAATGGATTCTCCTTGTCAAATGATGCCATATCGGTCAATTGTCATAAATTTACCCGTTTTCACTTGACTGCCATTTCGTTTGACAAAGCTTTAGAGTCTTGATTGAGTGTCTACAAAGTTTTGTTGTTGGTTTACGTCGAATTGGTGTTCTCGCACCAGATCTCTGTCTTGCATATCATTTCTATCTCGCATAGATGCCGGCATACCAAGTTGAGGAAGGACTTTGTTGTTGATTGATATGCATAAGTCCTCAATCATAACTAAAGCTGTATTAAAAATTTGGTCCGAATACTCCTTATTTGGATCGGTTGCCCGTGCTTGCCTAAGAATATCTTCACTGAGGCTTTCTCGATGCATTTGCCACAATTGTCTTGGATTTGATGGTGTGCATGTTGTTAAAATGATAGCAAACAAACAACGTATTTGCTTTGGATGGAACGTCAGCGATGCCTCAGTAAGTGTTGTGTTCCAATGTTGATCATTTTGAAGTAGGCCCATTTTGAAACATGCTTCTCTATACGTTTCGCATACTACCCCATGTACGGTTTTTAAAGCAACGAATGATGTAGGACCTTTAATAGTATGCAGAAGCAATCGCATAAAATAACATTCAGCGTTATTTGTATGTACAGTATATACCAGTCCCAAGGCTTCCGACGATCGTATATTACCAAACTCTGGAATAATTGCACCACGTTTTCTTCTGACAAACTTATTTTCCGCTGTGTTCCAAGTATAGTATTTGGGGACTTCGTGATATAGCAAAGTTTTAGCGAAATCATCGTATGCACACAATTGGAAAAATGCGGTGAGTGTTGTGTTTGCTTGTTGCTCTGCTCTATTTAGTGCATTTTGTGCGGTAAAATAAACTCGCTGACCATTTTCCAAGTGTACTGCGAGGTGTTGTACTGATGGATAGCGTTCATGAATGTTAAAAGATAATATTCGCCAAACTGCCTCGTTACTGCTGATATAGCGTCCCATTTGAAATTGTGTGATTTCATCGCTTTGATTTGCTAGCCCGAATACTGCCATGTCACTGCCCTTGTTTACATATTTGCAAATGTATTTGATAGACTTAACAGAATTGCAGTACTCTACATTAATGTGAGCCTCAAACATTTTGGAGAGTAATGGCGAGTAGGGTACTATCCATCTGTTATCGATGTCCACCTGGACATTTCTCACTTTGCTTGTTGTTGTATGTCCACCATCTTCGGGTTTTCGACGTCTGTACATCGGATATCCATCGCCTCCAGTTTGCGTCTCAGAAATGAGCTCACGTGGATATCGTTTAGTGCATTTGCCATCCTTCATGCAAGGTGCATTTCGATCCAAAGCACCACATGGGCCATGTACCATATTTTTCTTCACGACTTGGAATAGAGTGGGGTCTTCTTCTGGATTTGGAAGTTCAGCAGAAATGACACTGTCAATTTGTGTTGGTACGATTTTTTGTTTCAACCAAATTAAAATGTGAGCGTGCGGAAGGCCTCTTTTTTGAAATTCAACTGAATACATCCAGCATCGTGTTTCTCCAAAAATATGGTTCTTGGTAATGATGTCCATGAGCCTAATTAATTTTTGCTTAAAAACTCTAGCGATAATATCATGTCTTTGCGATGAGTTTTGACTGCTGAAGAGCAGATCGGTTATTTCTCTCCATGCTGGATTGCATGTGAAGGTGATGAAAAGATCAGCACAACCATACTTTCGAACATACGTCATGGCATCTTGTGCGTATTCATGCATATGGCGCGGACTGCCGGTATACGTTGCTGGCAATATTACCATTTGTCCAATGTTAGCAGCGTTTCCATCAATAGCAATTGCATCACGCAAGTGGGCGTATTCTTCAACGCGCAGCTTTTTTGATTTAACCGGATGAAAAGAAGACGTTCGCTTTCAATTTTCGCATACATGTCAACAATGAACTGATGGAATAGTTCACGGCATTTCAATGTGTGGTTGACTTCATTTTCACGAATCATAATACGGGACGCGTAGTAATCCATGCAGGAAACTTTCTTTGTCAACTCGACATTCGTGTTGGGGTTGATTTGCATAATGTTGAAATGGTACCCATCTTCACCACGTGCAAATATCATACGACCGAAGTGTTTCTGAAACGCGTTGTAAACCTGCGTGGCGGCGGTGGATGATGATGTCGCGTCTATCAAATTCGGTGCCAACCATCACAACTGCTACATCGCCTATAACCGGAGCATTGAATCGTCTTTCATGTTCACCTGACGGTGTTTTGTCTGCTCTGATAACAACGGTATAGTCATCGGATGGCATCTGATCTATAGTTGATTTGAATATACGAATCAGACTATTCTCTTCGTGAAACATAGCTTGTAAGTTTGAAATGATTTCACGTCTAGTTCCAGTAGTAATTGCGCATCGCTGTTCAACTTGTCTTTCATCACTGCCAGTAAAATATGTTTGGAGAAACTTGGAATCTTTTTCTGGTGCAGGGAGCAAAGAACCGATGCGGTGATATACTTGCCCTTGAACTTTGAACGTGGGTGTGTACCCTTCGTTGTTAACAATGTTTGTTGTCCCGAAATAAGTCATTTGAAAGGATGAATTATACTTACGAATGTTCAGCAAGAAGTGTTTTGAAATTGGAGTGGTGCCAGAAAGGTAACTTAGAAGCGGAGCTGGTGGTTCAGTCAGTGGTGGCAAAACAACTTTGCCGTTCGAACAACACATTCCTGGTGTTTCCTTAGCGAACTTCAAAGCACGACAATGTAAGCAAACTTTGTTCATTGGTCCAATTAATACATCCTCGTGATTCCTGTAATCGTAGTCTTTGTCGTAATTGAATGCTTCCAATTTTAAATTGGTCCTTTCTCTGGATCGAGCTAATCGCAAGCGGTTGGCCTCAAGTCGCTCGATACGTTGTTGGGACATTTCGGATGTTCTGGAAGTTGAAACTACGACATGGTGTTGTTCAAGTCGAGCTTCACGTTGATCTACCGTTTCAGCACGTACTGACGTAGAAGCTCTGTCTCTGTTTAGTTGGAGGCGAGCTTCACGTTGCTCGATGGTTTCAGCAGCTCTTGATGTTGAAGCTCTGTGACAGTTTTGTTGAAGGCGAGCTTCACGTTACTCCACGGTTTCAGCTGCTCTTGATGTTGAAGCTCTGTCGCGGCATGATTCAAGTCGCGCTTCACGCTGCTCAACGGTTTCATCAGCTCTTGATGTTGAAGATCTGTCAGAATTTTTTTGAAGGCGAACTTCACGTTGATCGGCGGTTTCAGCAGCTCTTGACGTAAAAACTCTATCGCGGCATTGTTCAAGCCGAGCTTCACGCTGTACAATGGTTTCAGCTGCTCTTGACGTAGAAGCTCTGTCGCGGTTTTGTTCAAGTCGCCGTTCACGTTGCTCGGGCGTTTCAGCAGCTCTAGATGTTGATGCTCTGTCGCGATTTTGTTGAAGTCGAGCTTCTCGTTGCTCAACTGTTTCCGCAGCTCTTGCTTCGATAGTTTTCTTAGTCTTTGATGGCTTTTTTCCAGTCGATGCCTTTTTTGGCGGCATTGTTAAGACGAATATACTTATTTTAATTGTTGGATTTAGGTACAAAGATTATTTAAAGATCTTTAAAGAAAATCACAGGCGTATTGTCAAATTGAAAAAAGGAACAAATTCAATCGTTTTCTGAATGTTAAACAAATTTTGAAACTGACAACATAGACATAACATAAAAAAATGAACATAAATTTTCAATTTGAAATCTGGTTTTAAATAGATCTTTCCCGTTGTCCCGTTGTTGTTTAAATTCACCTTCCCCGTCAGCCTTCTAGATCTAAGAGACAGTATTGCGACGTCCCCTCTGCCCACAAAGCCAAAATCTAAAATCCGATATGAAATTAGTCTTCTCCGACAGCAGGAGTATATAAAAACCAATTGTGAGCCTTCTTGCTCAAAAACAGCTTTGCCACGCCCTCTCCGCCCACAAACCGAAAATTTAAAATCCAACATTAAATTAGTCTCCCACATCAGCAGTAGCATATATGTACCAACTTATAGCCTTTTAGCTTTAGAAAACACTTTTGCCACGCCCACTCCGCCCACAGACCAATTTTTCCAACGAAACTTCACAGGATCCCCCGCTGTGGTATGCTGAATTTTCCCTGAAAGTTTCATTAAAATCGGATGAGCGGTTTAGGAGTCTATAAGCCACATACATACAAACATACATAGTCACATACATCCAATAGATATATATATATATATATATATATATATATATATATATATATATATATATATATATATATATATATATATATATATATATATATATATATATATATATATATATATATATATATATATATATATATATATATATATATATACACCTAATTCTGTTTTTACACGGTCTTTTTTTACACGGTTTTGATTTAACACGGTTTGCAAAAAAAAAAATAAATTTTTTTACACGATTTTATTCCATTTAGCACGATTCAAAATGACACAACACAAATAAATAAAAACACACACAGCGCACACACAGCTCACAAACAGCCAGAAAACACCCGAAAACAAGAAAAAGCACAAAGAGAATACATACAATCATACTTGTTTCTCTTTCGTTTTTTTTGCACAAATTTAGGGGAATTCCCTTTTTGGGCATACAAGCAAATTTACTTGCCAGAGCAATTGAAACGTGTTAGTATTTTCTGAACTATAAATTCAATCAGACGTGTTTCGTAAAGAAATTTTTTAGGCAAATTTGTTTTTCCAACGTTACATTAAATTTAATTTTAACGCATTAAAATAAAAGGTAAGCCAAAAAATATTTTATATTCATTCAGTTATTTTTAATTTTGTTTAATTTTTTATGTATCCCTAAAAGAAAATGTCGAAAACTACAAATACAAAACTAAAACGTAAAGCCATTTCTTTGGAAACCAAAATTGAAATTTTAGATCGCCTTCGAAATGGAGAAGGTTCAACATATCTTGGCAAAATGTTCGGTTTAAACGAAGCCACAGTAAGAACAATAAAAAAAATGAAATTTCAATTAGGCAATCGGTGATTTCTGGAACGAAACTATCTGTTAAGTCTTCATCATACACTAGAGATGCTACTAAAGAAAAAATGGAAAAAGCACTCATAATATGGCTTGAGGACAATGCACAAAAACGAATTCCTGTAGACGGAAACAATATTAAACAGCAAGCATTAAGGTTTTATAAAATGATAAAAGACGAACAACCATCTACCTCTACACAATCAACTCCTGAGAAGACCTACTTATTTTCTGCAAGTACAGGATGGTTGACAGGATTTCTCCAAAGGCACGCGCTTCACAACATAAAAATCAAGGGCGAGATTGCTTCTGGGGATCAGAAAGCTGCCAAAGAATTTCCACTAAAACTTAAAACAATAATTGCTGATGGTGCATACAGTCCAGATCAGGTCTTTAATGCAGACGAAACTGGTCTTTTTTGGAAAAAAATGCCGAGAAGAACATATGTGGCCCAATCGCAAAAGAGTGCTGGTGGTTTTAAAGCTGCAAAAGATCGAGTCACATTTTTATTTTGCAGTAACGCTTCTGGAGATCGGATGTTAAAGCCCCTGCTTATCAATCGGGCACTTAAGCCTCGAGCAATGAAAGGTGTCGATTTTGATACATTGCCGGTCAATTGGATGGCTAATAAAAAAGCATGGGTGACAACTACAGTTTTCACAGAATGGTTCAATAAATATTTTGTGCCAGAAACTAGAAAATATATGAATGAAAAAGGCTTAGAGTTTAAAGTTCTTCTGTTGGTAGACAATGCACCCGGGCATCCTCAGTTGGAACACGAAAATGTTCAAGTTTTGTTCCTGCCACCGAATACCACATCCCTAATCCAACCACTGGACCAAGGAATTATCGCAACATTTAAAACTTACTACATCAAACGAACATTCCGATACATTTTGGACACTTTGGAGAAGGATAAAACTCTTACAGTGATTGATGTCTGGAAAAAGTTTTCTATTAAAGATTGCGTAGCACATGCTGCTTTAGCATTATCAGATTTGCGGCCATCAACCTTAAACGCATGTTGGAGAGCAATTTGGCCAGAATGTGTTAAAAATAAAAATCAGGTGGATCCAAATACAAATGAATATCCCAGCATAATTGCTTTGGCACATACAGTTGGTGGGGAGGGTTTTGATGACTTGGTATTCGATGACATCGATGAACTGCTGGTTGATAAAGTTCTTAGCGAAGATGAAATATTACATTTTGCCTCAGAGAATGCTGATTCTCTAGAAAGCAGTGATAGTGAAGAACCTGTTAAACTTACTGCAAATTTAATTCAAGAAGGACTTCAACTTGCAAATAAATTAGGATACCATTTCGCCACAAATGATCCCAATGTCGAAAGAGCTGCACAATTCCAACGTGAGCTGAATTCTTGTATGGGTCGTTACAAAGAATTATACAAAGAGGTAGCAGCAATTGGCCAACAACGGCTCATAACAGAGTTCACTGTTAAAAATGCAGATGCCGAACGAGCAAGAGAAAGTCCAGTTCGAGTAACTGATGATGACAACAATTAAATTTATGTTCCTGTATTTATGATTATCATTTTATTTTTTTTTACCTTAAAAATTGAAAACAACATAGCTGTTTTACATAAATACATAATTGTTTTTGGTTCCTGAACTTGTCATACATTTAATTTACATTACATAATTTTAAGCTTCGAAAGCATATCTTTTTTCTCGTTTACAACTATGCTTGGGTAAATACACATGACATATGTGATTTAATAAAAACATGAATACTTGTTCTTAAAAAATCCTTGTTTTTTTATTAATTTTAATAGGTTTTAGAGATAAGGAACCAATCACCTATTTTTACATACGATCAATGTCTTTTTTTACACGGTTTTTTTTTTACACGGTTTTTTCTGGAACCAATCTACCGTGTAAAAACAGAATTAGGTGTATATATATATATATATATATATATATATATATATATATATATTATGTATATATATATATATATATTATGTATATATATATATATGTAGTATATTGTGGTAACACTTAATAAAAACGCTAATTTGCATAGCACTAATACTATTACCATAATCCTGTAAATAGCATCTCTGAATTCCATACCTTAAATCACATCTCTGTAAAGTAGTTATAAGCAAGGTTTATAAATACAAGGTTACGCCATCAGCAAAAATTGCCGTTAGGTGACGTAGTTGGTGACAAACATCAAAAAGAAGTGGGTTGCCAGCTCTATGTCTGCCTACTTTTAGTTAACAATGCTAAGATTTCATGTGAAAAATGTACATATTGCAGTGAGTTGGCAACCCTACAGCTGAAATCACTTTGTCAGATTTGTGAAGAAATAAAACAACAAATCGAAACGTAAACATTAAGTGTGCAGTGGGCAAATGTATGAAAACCAACAGTAAAAAATATGTGTATAAGTAACATTTTTATTGTTTGATTAGAAACATTTAGTTTGTGTTTTTAATCCATAGAAGTGTGACAAAAATAGGAAAAAAACAAAATAGTAAAAATGAAGTGTGCAGTGGCCAAATTTTTGGAAAATAAACAAATAAATAAAATAAAACAAATAAATTGATGGCAAAAATAGTCAATTGTCCCACTGTTATGAATACACAAATATTATCAGCTGTTAGCTCGAAATTTTTAGCCAATAGGAACAAAGTTTGCGTGACGTCATTGGTGACAAACGTCAAAAACAGAAAAGGGAAGGGGGCTGGGATGGCGTAACCTTCTATACATAAACCTTGGTTATAAGATCATTTAAAATAAATATCAGTTTCGTTACAACCTTCAACGCGTGCGTTTCATATTTAGCAATTGGCGACGAGTGATAAAAAACAAGACAAACAAACAATTTTCGCGGTCGTTGTCTATTTTTTTTTCTTGTGTGTGTACAACAAAGAAAAACAACAACAATGGCAAACGATCTTAAAGGCTTCGAATTGCTTTTACAACAGCAGCAAGAATTCACAAAGAATTTGCTCTTACAACAGCAGTTGTGGATGCATTCAGTTTTTGACAAGAAAACAGAGACTGATCCAGTAACGAAACTCATAACTGAACAGTTCATGGTACCTGCGTTCCACAAATTTAACAAGGAACAACAACAATGGGACTCATACCTGCAACAATTACAACAACATTATGTGGCATATTCAGTGACGTCATCAGACAAACAGAAATCATTTTTCTTGTCATTCTTCCAAGATTTGTCTGAAAAACTAACGGATCATTTTGCCATCAGCCAGCACATAGTTGCTGCCCGTTATGAGTTTTTTAAGAGACAAATGAAGAGCACACAGACATACAAAGAATGGATTGCAGACCTCCGAGGGTTGGCTAGAGCATGTAAGTTCGTTTGCAACTCAGACGCGTGTGCAACCAGCTACGTTGACGACATGATTCGCGATCACATCATCGTTAACACACCACACGACTCGGTTCGGTATGCGGCGTTGCAAAAACCGAGAGCAACTCTCTCTAATTTTTTGCTCATAGCAGAATCTTATGAAGCAACAACAAGAACTGTTGCTGCAATAAAAGACATTTCGAATGAAAAAACAATAGACATAAACGTCGTAAAGAAGAAACAACCGTTTGTTAAAAACTAAAATAAAAAATACAAATCGTGTTCGGGGTGTTTTAACTCGCATAGGAGAAATGAATGTAAATTCAAAAACGCATTTTGTAACAAGTTTGGAAAAAAGAAACACATTGCGGTCGTATGTATGTCGAAAAATACCAACGAAAATAAAAAAACCGTTACAGAATAAAAAGCAATTGAATAACATCGATGTTGTTGAGACAATTTTTGACATTACTTGTGAAATAAAAACTGAAAATTCAAAGAGTTTTATTGTCGTTGAAATTAAAAATCGATCGGTAAGGTTTCAAATGGATTCGGGCGCGTCCATTTCGATAATTAATTTGAAAACATTTGAACGATTGGAAAAACCAAAACTTGTAAAAACAAACAGAATTTTGTACGGATTTGGCAAAAAAGAAATACCAATCTTAGGCGAACTACAAACAAAAGTAACATGTGGTAATGAAAAACGCTAATTTGCATAGCACTAATACTATTACCATAATCCTGTAAATAGCATCTCTGAATTCCATACCTTAAATCACATCTCTGTAAATAGTAGTTATAAGATCATTTAAAATAAATATCAGTTTCGTTACAACCTTCAACGCGTGCGTTTCATATCTAGCAATTGGCGACGAGTGATAAAAAACAAGACAAACAAACAATTTTCGCGGTCGTTGTCTATTTTTTTCTTGTGTGTGTACAACAAAGAAAAACAACAACAATGGCAAACGATCTTAAAGGCTTCGAATTGCTTTTACAACAGCAGCAAGAATTCACAAAGAATTTGCTCTTACAACAGCAGTTGTGGATGCATTCAGTTTTTGACAAGAAAACAGAGACTGATCCAGTAACGAAACTCAAAACTGAACAGTTCATGGTACCTGAGTTCCACAAATTTAACAAGGAACAACAACAATGGGACTCATACCTGCAACAATTACAACAACATTATGTGGCATATTCAGTGACGTCATCAGACAAACAGAAATCATTTTTCTTGTCATTCTTCCAAGATTTGTCTGAAAAACTAACGGATCATTTTGCCATCAGCCAGCACATAGTTGCTGCCCGTTATGAGTTTTTTAAGAGACAAATGAAGAGCACACAGACATACAAAGAATGGATTGCAGACCTCCGAGGGTTGGCTAGAGCATGTAAGTTTGTTTGCAACTCAGACGCGTGTGCAACCAGCTACGTTGACGACATGATTCGCGATCACATCATCGTTAACACACCACACGACTCGGTTCGGTATGCGGCGTTGCAAAAACCGAGAGCAACTCTCTAATTTTTTGCCCATAGCAGAATCTTATGAAGCAACAACAAGAACTGTTGCTGCAATAAAAGACATTTCGAATGAAAAAACAATAGACATAAACGCCGTAAAGAAGAAACAACCGTTTGTTAAAAACTAAAATAAAAAATACAAATCGTGTTCGGGGTGTTTTAACTCGCATAGGAGAAATGAATGTAAATTCAAAAACCATTTTGTAACAAGTGTGGTAAAAAGAAACACATTGCGGTCGTATGTATGTCGAAAAATACCAACGAAAATAAAAAAACCGTTACAGAATAAAAAGCAATTGAATAACATCGATGTTGTTGAGACAATTTTTGACATTACTTGTGAAATAAAAACTGAAAATTCAAAGAGTTTTATTGTCGTTGAAATTAAAAATCGATCGGTAAGGTTTCAAATGGATTCGGGCGCGTCCATTTCGATAATTAATTTGAAAACATTTGAACGATTGGAAAAACCAAAACTTGTAAAAACAAACAGAATTTTGTACGGATTTGGCAAAAAAGAAATACCAATCTTAGGCGAACTACAAACAAAAGTAACATGTGGTAACCGTGAAAAGGACGTTGTTTTAATAGTGGTTAATACTAATTCGGGAGAAAATTTATTCGGCTTTGATTTGTTTAATGCATTCGGGTTTCAGATAACGCAAATTAATTCAATATCAGAAGAAGACAATAAAATAATTACAAACTTTTATGAAAAATTTCGCGATGTTTTCGAACAATCTCTCGGTACGGTGAGAAACTTTAAAGCGAAGTCGACAAATTACGTTTGCACAAATGCCACAATTCAAAAGTGAATACAAAGACTCATTGCACAAAAAATAATTTTTCCCATCAAATTTAGCGATTGGGCTTCTCCCATCGTTTTAGCAAAAAACCCGAATAATTCTATTCGTAAATGTGGCGATTTTAAAGTAGCTGTCAATTCGCAAATAGACATAGAACAGTACCGTGAAAGTTTATTCCATACAATTCGCTACGGTAAATATTTTGCAAAAATCGACCTCAAAGATGCATATCTGCAGATGGAGTTGGATGATGCATCAAAAGAAATAATGGTCATCAATACGCCGCTTGGACTTATTCAGTACCAACGCTTACCTTACGGTATCGCTAGCGCCCCAGCTATCTTCCAGAAATACATCGAGCAACTTCTTCATGGCATAGAAGGTTGCGCAAATTATCTGGATGACATTATAATATCTGCACCAACTCTATCTGAGCATTTTCAGCATCTTGAAAAAGTACTTTCAATTTTGTTTAAGTAACGGCATTCGCTGTAAGAAAGAAAAATGCGCTTTCTTACAAAACAAAATTACTTACCTAGGCCGTCAAATAAGTTCTGAGGGCATTTTACCAGACGAATCGGGTGTGATTGCCGTCAAAAATCTGAAGCCACCCAAAGACATCAAGGATCTCGAAGCTTTCATGGGCAAAGTTAATTACTACCACAACTTTGTGCCAAACTTTTCCAACGTTGCAGCTCCAATCAACATGTTACGAAGAAAGAATGTCTCCTTTCGTTGGGGAAAAAATCAGCAAAAATCTTTCGACGAGCTCAAATCGTACATAGCCAATGCAACACAACTTGCACACTTCCAGGAGAATCTCCCTCTTGTTCTTGCTACCGATGCATCATCCTTCGGTATAGGAGCTGTAATTTCACATCTTTATCCAGACGGAACCGAAAGACCTATCGTATTTGCTTCGAAAACATTGGATAAACATCAGGTAAACTACAGCCAAATCGAAAAAGAGGGTCTTTCAATAGTTTTTGGTGTTAAGCGGTTCCATCAGTTCCTGTACGGTCCTAAGTTCATCCTTATTACGGACCATAAACCACTGGTAAGCAGTCTGATATCCAAAAGTATTAAAAAGCCGATAAAGTATTGTGCGAAGTTTGTAATTTCGTGAAAAATGGTTGGCCAGAACGACTTTTACCTGAGCAAACACATCTGAAACCATTTTTCAATCGATGCAACAATTTGACGATTTATAATCACTTGCTTTGTTTGGAAACGGAATACATTCGTGTTGTCATACCAGATGCTTTGAAAAATCAAAGGCTTAAAATTCTTCATGAGGGACATTGGGGTGTTGTTAAGATGAAGCAACTCGCCAGACAATACATATGGTGGAATAATATCGATCTCGACATCACACGAATAGCGTCCGTCTGTAAAATCTGTAAAGTACAGAATCAAGCTCCTATTAAGGTATTCGAAAGCTGGCCAAAATCAACGAAACCTTGGGATCGAATACACATAGATTTTGCAGGACCGATATTTAATTCCATGTGGTTCATATGTGTTGACTCATTTTCGCAGTTTCCATACATTTCATCAATGAAAAACACAACAACAGAGGACACTATTTCCGCTCTTTCTGCTATATTTTCCATCGAGGGTGTACCAGATACCATTGTGAGCGACAATGGACCGCAGCTAACTTCCGAAAAATTTTGCACAAAGCTGGGAATTCGACATGTCACAACCACGCCTTTTCACCCTGCTTCAAATGGATTGGCTGAACGCTTTGTTAGAACGTTTAAAACTTCTGTGCGGAAAAACATCGACGACAACATTCCCATAAAAGATGCTGTACATAAATTCCTCTCAACCTATCGCTTCATGCCAAACTTAGACGGTAAATCTCCTGCAGAGCTGATGCGTGGTAGACAGGTTCGAACAATTTGGTCACAACTGTTAGAAACTCCGAAAAATTCATCCAGCTAAATACAAAACAAATGACACCGTTTACATCAGAAATTACGGCAAGGGGAAGAAATGGATACCAGGCGTTATAAAATCTCAAATTGGTAAAGTAATTTTCATCATAAGCATCGAAAAAGGGGTTTGCAGACGACATGCGAACCAAATCAAGCCTCGCAGTTCACCAGTCATTAATCCAGACTTTCCTAGCGTAATCGACGATAATTCACAATTGCCAATATCTACAGATCTGACATATTCTACACCACAACCATCGATTATTGAACCAGGAAGTAATGAATCATCTCATACAACAAATTCAAGAAACGAAGAAAATTCCGACGTTAATCCACAAGATCAACAACTTTGCAGAACTACAAGACGTCGTCGGGAAGTATCACGTTACGAGCCAGATGATTTCCGAAGACACTAAGATCTTAATTTTAGTAATAGTATATTTATACCAGAAGAAATAATAATTGATAAACATTGAATTTCATAATTATTTAAGCCTACATATTCTTACATTCTAATGAAATTAAAAAAATGAATTGATTAATTTTAGTTTTATATATCCATGTAGTCTTAAAAAATAAGGGTGGAGTAATGTCAGTATATTGTGGTAACACTTAATAAAAACGATAATTTGCATAGCAATAATACTATTACCATAATCCTGTAAATAGCATCTCTGAATTCCATACCTTAAATCACATCTTTGTAAATAGTAGTTTTAAGATCATTTAAAATAAATATCAGTTTCGTTACAACCTTCAACGCGTGCGTTTCATATTTAAAAGTATATATCTGTCCTATTCGTTTAGAGGTCCGAAACAAACAAGATCGTCAACACAATGAACATATTCCGAAGAACATGACACTACTTCACCGAAGAATCTTCGTCACACCCATCAATAAAACGGTAATATTTAAGCCAACATTTAAAAACCAAAAAACACGCTACGAAAGAAACATAAACGGATTAGTAAATTTTAATCACCTGATTAAAACAATATATATATATTTATATATATATAAATATATATATATATATATATATATATATATATATATATATATATATATATATATATATATATATATATATATATATACGAGGGCGACCGCAAGACTAACTATCCTAACATAAAAAGTACCGTTTTTGGAATTATTATTATTTCTTTTTCAACATAATCTCCTTCCAACTCAATACACTTCATCTAACGTTTTTCAAGTTTTTTAATTCCATCCGAAAAATAAGATTTTTCAAGACCTTCAAAATAAGCCTCAGTTTCAGCTATAACCTCGCTATTGGACGAAAATTTTTTGCCGCCGAGAATTTTTTTTTTTTTCAGAAGGAGCTAAATCTGGACTATATGGCGGATGCGGAGCAATTTCAAATCGTAATTCGGCCAGTTTTTGTTGAGTTAAAAGTACAGTGTGTGAAGGCGCATTATCTTGATGAAAGAGAACCTTTTTTTCTAAATGCGGTCGTTTTATCTTAATTTCTTCACTCAACCGATCCAATAATGCACAATAATATTCACTACTTATAGTTTTTCCTTTCTCAAGATAATCAATATATAGTATTCACCTTGCATCCCAAAATACTGTGACCATTACTTTTTCTGCTGACTTAACAGTTTTCGCCTTCTTGGGAGCACTTTTACCAGCTTCTATCCATTGTTTTGACTGTTCTTTGCATTCTGGGATGTAGTGATGGATCCATGTTTCATCAGCAGTTATGAATCGGCGCAAGAACTCTATTGTATTACGCTGATAAAGGCTCCTCGAAATTGGTCCAACGGACGATTTTTTGGGATAAAGTCAACAAACGCGGCACCCATCTAGCGGATAGCTTTTTCATGTGTATTTCATATGTATATATATATATATATATATATATATATATGGATGTGTGCACGAAAAAAATAACGAAATATATTCAAAGGCACCGGAGTTTTATTTACCAGCTTTGAAAATATTTATTTATATATATATATATATATATATATATATATATATATATATATATATATATATATATATATATATATATATATATATATATATATATATATATATATATATATATATATATATATATATATATATATATATATATATATATATATATATATATATATATATATATATATATATATATATATATATATATATATATATATATATATATATAAATAAATATTTTCAAAGCTGGTAAATAAAACTCCGGTGCCTTTGAATATATTTCGTTATTTTTTTCGTGCACACATCCATATATATATATATATATATATATATATACATATGAAATACACATGAAAAAGCTATCCGCTAGATGGGTGCCGCGTTTGTTGACTTTATCCCAAAAAATCGTCCGTTGGACCAATTTCGAGGAGCCTTTATCAGCGTAATACAATAGAGTTCTTGCGCCGATTCATAACTGCTGATGAAACATGGATCCATCACTACATCCCAGAATGCAAAGAACAGTCAAAACAATGGATAGAAGCTGGTAAAAGTGCTCCAAGAAGGCGAAAACTGTTAAGTCAGCAGAAAAAGTAATGGTCACAGTATTTTGGGATGCAAGGTGAATACTATATATTGATTATCTTGAGAAAGGAAAAACTATAAGTAGTGAATATTATTGTGCATTATTGGATCGGTTGAGTGAAGAAATTAAGATAAAACGACCGCATTTAGAAAAAAAAGGTTCTCTTTCATCAAGATAATGCGCCTTCACACACTGTACTTTTAACTCAACAAAAACTGGCCGAATTACGATTTGAAATTGCTCCGCATCCGCCATATAGTCCAGATTTAGCTCCTTCTGAAAAAAAAAAAATTTCTCGGCGGCAAAAAATTTTCGTCCAATAGCGAGGTTATAGCTGAAACTGAGGCTTATTTTGAAGGTCTTGAAAAATCTTATTTTTCGGATGGAATTAAAAAACTTGAAAAACGTTAGATGAAGTGTATTGAGTTGGAAGGAGATTATGTTGAAAAAGAAATAATAATAATTCCAAAAACGGTACTTTTTATGTTAGGATAGTTAGTCTTGCGGTCGCCCTCGTATATATATATATATATATATATATATATATATATATATATATATATATATATATATATATATATATATATATATATATATATATATATATATATATATATATATATATATATATATATATATATATTTATATATATATAAATATATATATATTGTTTTAATCAGGTGATTAAAATTTACTAATCCGTTTA
>OY740722.1:11149560-11180393 GCA_963513945.1 Hydrotaea diabolus
CAAATTCTTCACTTAAATCTGGAATTTTCACAAGTCTCAGCCGAGAAACAGTTTAATTCCCTTAAATCTGGAATATTCCACAAGTCTTAGTAGAGAAACAGTCAATTCCTGAAAATATGGAATATTCTACAAGTCTCAGTAGAGAAACAGTTAATTCCCTGAAAATTTGGAATATTCTACAAGTACCAGTAGAGAAACAGTTAATTTCCCTTAAACTCTGGAATCTTCCACAAGCCTCAGTTGAGAAGCAAATTAATCCCCATAGAAATCTGGAATTAACTTCCATGAAATTCGCAGCCGCGATCCAACTTTCTTACAGAAATACAAATCCCAATAAATTTCAGCCGAGACACAGATTCCAAATTTATCGACAAAATTATTGCTGAACTTTTATCATACAACCTGTGGAACTGCAAAGAGTTGGGCACAACAGACTGATGTACTGTACTTGTTTTCTTCTTTTTCAGAGGTGAACACAACAAATTGATGTGGAAATCGGAGACGACACCGATTCGCCTGTCCATCATCATGCTAAAGAAGTGGAAATTACATTATTATGTTGTGTGCCAGCCTTGCTGAAATTATCACGTTTGTGCGCAATGGAAAAGAAAGAACGAATGGCTCTGGATACCCAAAACAACTCGCAATGGTTTGCATATGCTTTCGCGATTACACCAATGGTGTAGGATAGTGCTTCTACACTTTGCCTCTGCTTGTGTGACATCTGACTAAAATGTGTCAGGAGGCAAGTTAAGAATTATTACCAATGGTCAGAATACTCAGGAAAGCAAAACCGAAATTTCCAGTGTCAAAGTCTTTTATACTGAATCTACAACAAATTGTAGCCAAAGTGCATGATATGGTATTAAATGATCGACGAATAAAAGTGCGTGAAATAGCTAAAATCATGGGCATCTCCAATGATCTACTCCATTTAATTTTCCGTGAAGAACTACAGATGAAAAAGCTTTCTGCAAGATGGGTGCCGGACTTGTTAACAGTCGACCAAAAACGCATAAGAATGAACATTTCTCAAGCTTGTTTGGATCGTTTTCAGCGAAATAAAATGGATTTTAAGCGTCGTTTCATAACTGTTGAAGAGACATGGATCCACCACTATACTCCAGAGACAAAAGAACAATCCAATATATATATATATATATATATATATATATATATATATATATATATATATATATATATATATATATATATATATATATATATATATATATATATATATATATACGAGGGCGGTTCGGAAAGTTTTTAGCCTAGCAATGAAAGAGAATAGTTAGTTTTTCAAAAATATTTTTATTTTTCAATGTAATCTCTTGAAACTTCAATACACTTAGTCCAACGCTTATCTAGAATTCTATCCCTTGAATTAAATAGTTTTCCTCAAGGTCTTCAAAATAGTGTTTTACAACTGTAATTGCATCTTCATTTGCGATAAAACGCTTACCAGCAAGGAATTGTTTTAGATTTGGGAACAGGTAAAAGTCACTGGGAGCTAAATTAGGAGAATAACGTGGGTGGTCAAGCAACTCGTACTTTAATTCGTTGATTTTAGCCATTGTTAAAACACTCTTGTGCGCTGGTGCGTTGTCTTGATGAAAAATTATTTTGTTTGTGTTGTAAGCCATGATCTAAAAGGTTGCAATAGTAATCTGAATTTATTGTTTTACCCTTTTGCAGATAGTCAATCAATAAAATACCTTTGAAGTCCAAAAAACCGTTGCCATAACCTTACCAGCCGATTGAATTTTTTTGCCTTCTTTGGGGCACTTTCTCCAGCTTCAGACCATTGTTAGGATTGTTCTTTTGTCTCTGGAGTATAGTGGTGGATCCATGTCTCATCAACAGTTATGAAACGACGCTTAAAATCCATTTTATTTCGCTGATAACGATCCAAACAAGATTGAGAAATGCTCATTCGTATGCGTTTTTGGTCGACTGTTAACAAGTCCGGCACCCATCTTGAGCAACCGTTCGGACTTGAGCAATCATTGTACATATGACCTATAGTCAAACAATTAAAACAATATCTGAATTTCTTTAAAACTGATGCTCGACTTTTTAAATCCAGACTCAAAAATTTCTGACACGAACTAATTGCATGTGATGCTTTACATAATTTGCATTGGGATACCTCAGCTTTCATATGATAAGTCTGTTTTACTTTCGAGGAAGTTTGAAGAATTTTGTGAGACACTGTTTGTGGGCCACAAGCCAGCTGAAAATTATTCTTTACCTCCGAGACATTTTCTAAAGCATGGAATCTGTCAGTTAGAAACTTATTTAATTCTTTCCATCTGGGAATATCTGTGTTGTTTTTAACTGATTGCTCCCAGAGGTTTAATGTTTGTTCCGATAAACGATTTCTAGATTCAAGATTCTATATCTATATTATATAATTTCAGTATCGAGATACAATTATTTATTTCCCTCTGGAGCCTTTTCACTTCATCTGCAGATTCGAATCTACACGGCGATAAATTGAACAAGAACTTCAGCTGACTATTTACTAAGACACGTTTATTTTCATATTGCGACTTTAAATTGTTCCACGCAATCTCAAAATTTTCTGCTGTTAGGGCCACATTTCTATTGATTTCCCGGCTTCACCATCCGTTTTTTGAAACAAATAAAAAAGTTTTTCAACAGGGCTAAGTCTCGTATTATTTATGAAAATCGCAGTAAACATGTCTCTAAACGTCGGCCACATTACATAACTTCCATGAAATACACCAGTGTCGCATGGCGGTACCGAAACCGAAAATCCCTGACGAGGAACCATTTGATTAGACTCTGTTGTCTTTTCCATTGGAATATTTTTCCTTGCTTTTGCAATAATATTTATGCATTTAATGTGCGCTTTGCGAACCTGATTATGCCTGGTCTGAACCACTACTAACTGTTTTTCATTTCCTAAAGTCTCCGCTGAGCATTCCTCATAATTTTTTTTATATTTTGTCCAAGCTTTTGTAAATTCACCTTTCTCGAAATCTAAGCGTTAAATTCAACTTTGAGAAAAAAAAGGAAAGAAGAAAAAAAGAAAACTTTACAAACAATCACGTTTGTGTAAAAATAAACCAAAAGGCAAAAAAAATCTGTTTAAAATCACAATGTAACAAAACCTAACCAAAATGGTTTCAGGCCGCACCAAAAACCACCAACAATTGGTATAGAACTCACAACAAAAATGAAATGGTCGCTTTATATGAAGTCACGCAATTGAAAAACGATAACACTATACACAGCTCAGAATCATTTTTTTTTTCAAAAATATGCAGCCGAAACTAATTTTTTGAATATTCCAAATTCATAAAAAAAACTTTTGTAACTTTCCTAGCCGAGAAACAATTATTTTCAGTAAAATTTGTAATTTTATTTTTAAACACAAGCTGAAAAACCGAATTCTTAAAATATGAATTTTCAAAGCCCTAGCAGAGAAACCAAATTCTTCACTTAAATCTGGAATTTTCACAAGTCTCAGCGAGAAACAGTTTAATTCCTTAAATCTGGAATATTCCACAAGTCTTAGTAGAGAAACAGTCAATTCCCTGAAAATATGGAATATTCTACAAGTCTCAGTAGAGAAACAGTTAATTCCCTGAAAATTTGGAATATTCTACAAGTACCAGTAGAGAAACAGTTAATTTCCCTTAAACTCTGGAATCTTCCACAAGCCTCAGTGAGAAGCAAATTAATCCCCATAGAAATCTGGAATTAACTTCCATGAAATTCGCAGCCGCGATCCAACTTTCTTACAGAAATACAAATCCCAATAAATTTCAGCCGAGACACAGATTCCAAATTTATCGACAAAATTATTGCTGAACTTTTATCATACAACCTGTGGAACTGCAAAGAGTTGGGCACAACAGACTGATGTACTGTACTTGTTTTCTTCTTTTTCAGAGGTGAACACAACAAATTGATGTGGAAATCGGAGACGACACCGATTCGCCTGTCCATCATCATGCTAAAGAAGTGGAAATTACATTATTATGTTGTGTGCCAGCCTTGCTGAAATTATCACGTTTGTGCGCAATGGAAAAGAAAGAACGAATGGCTCTGGATACCCAAAACAACTCGCAATGGTTTGCATATGCTTTCGCGATTACACCAATGGTGTAGGATAGTGCTTCTACACTTTGCCTCTGCTTGTGTGACATCTGACTAAAATGTGTCAGGAGGCAAGTTAAGAATTATTACCAATGGTCAGAATACTCAGGAAAGCAAAACCGAAATTTCCAGTGTCAAAGTCTTTTATACTGAATCTACAACAAATTGTAGCCAAAGTGCATGATATGGTATTAAATGATCGACGAATAAAAGTGCGTGAAATAGCTAAAATCATGGGCATCTCCAATGATCTACTCCATTTAATTTTCCGTGAAGAACTACAGATGAAAAAGCTTTCTGCAAGATGGGTGCCGGACTTGTTAACAGTCGACCAAAAACGCATAAGAATGAACATTTCTCAAGCTTGTTTGGATCGTTTTCAGCGAAATAAAATGGATTTTAAGCGTCGTTTCATAACTGTTGATGAGACATGGATCCACCACTATACTCCAGAGACAAAAGAACAATCCAATATATATATATATATATATATATATATATATATATATATATATATATATATATATATATATATATATATATATATATATATATATATATATATATATATATATATATATATATATATATATATATATATATATATATATATATATATATATATATATATATATATATATATATATATATATATATATATATATATATATATATATATATATATATATATATATATATATACGAGGGCGGTTCGGAAAGTTTTTAGCCTAGCAATGAAAGAGAATAGTTAGTTTTTCAAAAATATTTTTATTTTTCAATGTAATCTCTTGAAACTTCAATACACTTAGTCCAACGCTTATCTAGAATTCTATCCCTTGAATTAAATAGTTTTCCTCAAGGTCTTCAAAATAGTGTTTTACAACTGTAATTGCATCTTCATTTGCGATAAAACGCTTACCAGCAAGGAATTGTTTTAGATTTGGGAACAGGTAAAAGTCACTGGGAGCTAAATTAGGAGAATAACGTGGGTGGTCAAGCAACTCGTACTTTAATTCGTTGATTTTAGCCATTGTTAAAACACTCTTGTGCGCTGGTGCGTTGTCTTGATGAAAAATTATTTTGTTTGTGTTGTAAGCCATGATCTAAAAGGTTGCAATAGTAATCTGAATTTATTGTTTTACCCTTTTGCAGATAGTCAATCAATAAAATACCTTTGAAGTCCCAAAAAACCGTTGCCATAACCTTACCAGCCGATTGAATTTTTTTGCCTTCTTTGGGGCACTTTCTCCAGCTTCAGACCATTGTTAGGATTGTTCTTTTGTCTCTGGAGTATAGTGGTGGATCCATGTCTCATCAACAGCTATGAAACGACGCTTAAAATCCATTTTATTTCGCTGAAAACGATCCAAACAAGCTTGAGAAATGTTCATTCTTATGCGTTTTTGGTCGACTGTTAACAAGTCCGGCACCCATCTTGAGCAACCGTTCGGACTTGAGCAATCATTGTACATATGACCTATAGTCAAACAATTAAAACAATATCTGAATTTCTTTAAAACTGATGCTCGACTTTTTAAATCCAGACTCAAAAATTTCTGACACGAACTAATTGCATGTGATGCTTTACATAATTTGCATTGGGATACCTCAGCTTTCATATGATAAGTCTGTTTTACTTTCGAGGAAGTTTGAAGAATTTTGTGAGACACTGTTTGTGGGCCACAAGCCAGCTGAAAATTATTCTTTACCTCCGAGACATTTTCTAAAGCATGGAATCTGTCAGTTAGAAACTTATTTAATTCTTTCCATCTGGGAATATCTGTGTTGTTTTTAACTGATTGCTCCCAGAGGTTTAATGTTTGTTCCGATAAACGATTTCTAGATTCAAGATTCTATATCTATATTATATAATTTCAGTATCGAGATACAATTATTTATTTCCCTCTGGAGCCTTTTCACTTCATCTGCAGATTCGAATCTACACGGCGATAAATTGAACAAGAACTTCAGCTGACTATTTACTAAGACACGTTTATTTTCATATTGCGACTTTAAATTGTTCCACGCAATCTCAAAATTTTCTGCTGTTAGGGCCACATTTCTATTGATTTCCCGGCTTCACCATCCGTTTTTTGAAACAAATAAAAAAGTTTTTCAACAGGGCTAAGTCTCGTATTATTTATGAAAATCGCAGTAAACATGTCTCTAAACGTCGGCCACATTACATAACTTCCATGAAATACACCAGTGTCGCATGGCGGTACCGAAACCGAAAATCCCTGACGAGGAACCATTTGATTAGACTCTGTTGTCTTTTCCATTGGAATATTTTTCCTTGCTTTTGCAATAATATTTATGCATTTAATGTGCGCTTTGCGAACCTGATTATGCCTGGTCTGAACCACTACTAACTGTTTTTCATTTCCTAAAGTCTCCGCTGAGCATTCCTCATAATTTTTTTTATATTTTGTCCAAGCTTTTGTAAATTTACCTTTCTCGAAATCTAAGCGTTAAATTCAACTTTGAGAAAAAAAAGGAAAGAAGAAAAAAAGAAAACTTTACAAACAATCACGTTTGTGTAAAAATAAACCAAAAGGCAAAAAAAAATCTGTTTTAAATCACAATGTAACAAAACCTAACCAAAATGGTTTCAGGCCGCACCAAAAACCACCAACAATTGGTATAGAACTCACAACAAAAATGAAATGGTCGCTTTATATGAAGTCACGCAATTGAAAAACGATAACACTATACACAGCTCAGAATCATTTTTTTTTTCAAAAATATGCAGCCGAAACTAATTTTTTGAATATTCCAAATTCATAAAAAAAAAACTTTTGTAACTTTCCTAGCCGAGAAACAATTATTTTCAGTAAAATTTGTAATTTTATTTTTAAACACAAGCTGAAAAACCGAATTCTTAAAAATATGAATTTTCAAAGCCCTAGCAGAGAAACCAAATTCTTCACTTAAATCTGGAATTTTCACAAGTCTCAGCCGAGAAACAGTTTAATTCCCTTAAATCTGGAATATTCCACAAGTCTTAGTAGAGAAACAGTCAATTCCCTGAAAATATGGAATATTCTACAAGTCTCAGTAGAGAAACAGTTAATTCCCTGAAAATTTGGAATATTCTACAAGTACCAGTAGAGAAACAGTTAATTTCCCTTAAACTCTGGAATCTTCCACAAGCCTCAGTTGAGAAGCAAATTAATCCCCATAGAAATCTGGAATTAACTTCCATGAAATTCGCAGCCGCGATCCAACTTTCTTACAGAAATACAAATCCCAATAAATTTCAGCCGAGACACAGATTCCAAATTTATCGACAAAATTATTGCTGAACTTTTATCATACAACCTGTGGAACTGCAAAGAGTTGGGCACAACAGACTGATGTACTGTACTTGTTTTCTTCTTTTTCAGAGGTGAACACAACAAATTGATGTGGAAATCGGAGACGACACCGATTCGCCTGTCCATCATCATGCTAAAGAAGTGGAAATTACATTATTATGTTGTGTGCCAGCCTTGCTGAAATTATCACGTTTGTGCGCAATGGAAAAGAAAGAACGAATGGCTCTGGATACCCAAAACAACTCGCAATGGTTTGCCTATGCTTTCGCGATTACACCAATGGTGTAGGATAGTGCTTCTACACTTTGCCTCTGCTTGTGTGACATCTGACTAAAATGTGTCAGGAGGCAAGTTAAGAATTATTACCAATGGTCAGAATACTCAGGAAAGCAAAACCGAAATTTCCAGTGTCAAAGTCTTTTATACTGAATCTACAACAAATTGTAGCCAAAGTGCATGATATGGTATTAAATGATCGACGAATAAAAGTGCGTGAAATAGCTAAAATCATGGGCATCTCCAATGATCTACTCCATTTAATTTTCCGTGAAGAACTACAGATGAAAAAGCTTTCTGCAAGATGGGTGCCGGACTTGTTAACAGTCGACCAAAAACGCATAAGAATGAACATTTCTCAAGCTTGTTTGGATCGTTTTCAGCGAAATAAAATGGATTTTAAGCGTCGTTTCATAACTGTTGATGAGACATGGATCCACCACTATACTCCAGAGACAAAAGAACAATCCAATATATACAATATATATATATATATATATATATATATATATATATATATATATATATATATATATATATATATATATATATATATATATATATATATATATATATATATATATATATATATATATATATATATATATATATATATATATATATGTATATATATATATATATACGAGGGCGGTTCGGAAAGTTTTTAGCCTAGCAATGAAAGAGAATAGTTAGTGTTTCAAAAATATTTTTATTTTTCAATGTAATCTCTTGAAACTTCAATACACTTAGTCCAACGCTTATCTAGAATTCTATCCCTTGATTAAAATAGTTTTCCTCAAGGTCTTCAAAATAGTGTTTTACAACTGTAATTGCATCTTCATTTGCGATAAAACGCTTACCAGCAAGGAATTGTTTTAGATTTGGGAACAGGTAAAAGTCACTGGGAGCTAAATTAGGAGAATAACGTGGGTGGTCAAGCAACTCGTACTTTAATTCGTTGATTTTAGCCATTGTTAAAACACTCTTGTGCGCTGGTGCGTTGTCTTGATGAAAAATTATTTTGTTTGTGTTGTAAGCCATGATCTAAAAGGTTGCAATAGTAATCTGAATTTATTGTTTTACCCTTTTGCAGATAGCCAATCAATAAAATACATTTGAAGTCCCAAAAAACCGTTGCCATAACCTTACCAGCCGATTGAATTTTTTTGCCTTCTTTGGGGCACTTCCTCCAGCTTCAGACCATTGTTAGGATTGTTCTTTTGTCTCTGGAGTATAGTGGTGGATCCATGTCTCATCAACAGCTATGAAACGACGCTTAAAATCCATTTTATTTCGCTGAAAACGATCCAAACAAGCTTGAGAAATGTTCATTCTTATGCGTTTTTGGTCGACTGTTAACAAGTCCGGCACCCATCTTGAGCAACCGTTCGGACTTGAGCAATCATTGTACATATGACCTATAGTCAAACAATTAAAACAATATCTGAATTTCTTTAAAACTGATGCTCGACTTTTTAAATCCAGACTCAAAAGTTTCTGACACGAACTAATTGCATGTGATGCTTTACATAATTTGCATTGGGATACCTCAGCTTTCATATGATAAGTCTGTTTTACTTTCGAGGAAGTTTGAAGAATTTTGTGAGACACTGTTTGTGGGCCACAAGCCAGCTGAAAATTATTCTTTACCTCCGAGACATTTTCTAAAGCATGGAATCTGTCAGTTAGAAACGTATTTAATTCTTTCCATCTGGGAATATCTGTGTCGTTTTTAACTGATTGCTCCCAGAGGATTAATGTTTGTTCCGATAAACGATTTCTAGATTCAAGATTCTTTATCTATATTATATAATTTCAGTATCGAGATACAATTATTTATTTCCCTCTGGAGCCTTTTCACTTCATCTGCAGATTCGAATCTACACGGCGATAAATTGAACAAGAACTTCAGCTGACTATTTACTAAGACACGTTTATTTTCATATTGCGACTTTAAATTGTTCCACGCAATCTCAAAATTTTCTGCTGTTAGGGCCACATTTCTATTGATTTCCCGGCTTCACCATCCGTTTTTTGAAACAAATAAAAAAGTTTTTCAACAGGGCTAAGTCTCGTATTATTTATGAAAATCGCAGTAAACATGTCTCTAAACGTCGGCCACATTACATAACTTCCATGAAATACACCAGTGTCGCATGGCGGTACCGAAACCGAAAATCCCTGACGAGGAACCATTTGATTAGACTCTGCTGCCTTTTTCATTGGAATATTTTTCCTTGCTTTTGCAATAATATTTATGCATTTAATGTGCGCTCTGCGAACCTGATTATGCCTGGTCTGAACCACTACTAACTGTTTTTCATTTCCTAAAGTCTCCGCTGAGCATTCCTCATAATTTTTTTTATATTTTGTCCAAGCTTTTGTAAATTCACCTTTCTCGAAATCTAAGCGTTAAATTCAACTTCGAGACAAAAAAAGGAAAGAAGAAAAAAAGAAAACTTTACAAACAATCACGTTTGTGTAAAAATAAACCAAAAGGCAAAAAAAAATCTGTTTAAAATCACAATGTAACAAAACCTAACCAAAATGGTTTCAGGCTGCACCAAAAACCACCAACAATTGGTATAGAACTCACAACAAAAAAGAAATGGTCGCTTTATATGAAGTCACGCAATTGAAAAACGATAACACTGTACACAGCTCAGAATCATTTTTTTTCCAAAAATATGCAGCCGAAACTAATTTTTTGAATATTCCAAATTCATAAAAAAAACTTTTGTAACTTTCCTAGCCGAGAAACAATTATTTTCAGTAAAATTTGTAATTTTATTTTCCGAATTCTTAAAAATATGAATTTTCAAAGCCCTAGCAGAGAAACCAAATTCTTCACTTAAATCTGGAATTTTCACAAGTCTCAGCCGAGAAACAGTTTAATTCCCTTAAATCTGGAATATTCCACAAGTCTTAGTAGAGAAACAGTCAATTCCCTGAAAATATGGAATATTCTACAAGTCTCAGTAGAGAAACAGTTAATTCCCTGAAAATCTGGAATATTCTACAAGTACCAGTAGAGAAACAGTTAATTTCCCTTAATCTCTGGAATCTTCCACAAGCATCAGTTGAGAAACAAATTAATCCCCATAGAAATCTGGAATTAACTTCCATGAAATTCGCAGCCGCGATCCAACTTTCTTACAGAGATACAAATCCCAATAAATTTCAGCCGAGACAAAGATTCCAAATTTATCGACAAAATTATTGCTGAACTTTTATCATACAACCTGTGGAACTGCAAAGAGTTGGGCACAACAGACTGATGTACTGTACTTGTTTTCTTCTTTTTCAGAGGTCAACACAACAAATTGATGTGGAAATCGGAGACGACACCGATTCGCCTGTCCATCATCATGCTAAAGAAGTGGAAATTACATTATTATGTTGTGTGCCAGCCTTGCTGAAATGATCACGTTTGTGCGCAATGGAAAAGAAAGAACGAATGGCTCTGGATACCCAAAACAACTCGCAATGGTTTGCCTATGCTTTCGCGATTACACCAATGGTGTAGGATAGTGCTTCTACACTTTGCCTCTGCTTGTGTGACATCTGACTAAAATGTGTCAGGAGGCAAGTTAAGAATTATTACCAATGGTCAGAATACTCAGAGAAAGCAAAACCGAAATTTCCAGTGTCAAAGTCTTTTATACTGAATCTACAAAAAATTGTAGCCAAAGTGCATGATATGGTATTAAATGATCGACGAATAAAAGTGCGTGAAATAGCTAATATCATGGGCATCTCCAATGATCGAGTCCATTTAATTTTCCGTGAAGAACTACAGATGAAAAAGCTTTCTGCAAGATGGGTGCCGGACTTGTTAACAGTCGACCAAAAACGCATAAGAATGAACATTTCTCAAGCTTGTTTGGATCGTTTTCAGCGAAATAAAATGGATTTTAAGCGTTGTTTCATAACTGTTGATGAGACATGGATCCACCACTCCAGAGACAAAAGAACAATCCAAACAATGGTCTGAAGCTGGAGGAAGTGCCCCAAAGAAGGCAAAAACAATTCAATCGGCTGGTAAGGTTATGGCAACGGTTTTTTGGGACTTCAAAGGTATTTTATTGATTGACTATCTGCAAAAGGGTAAAACAATAATTTCAGATTACTATTGCAACCTTTTAGATCAATTAAATGTACAAATATATAATGTATACAAATATAAATGTACAAATGTATATATATATATATATATATATATATATATATATATATATATATATATATATATATATATATATATATATATATATATATATATATATATATATATATATATATATATATATATATATATATATATATATATATATATATATATATATATATATATATATATATATATATATATATATATATATATATATATATATATATATATATATATATATATATATATATATATATATATATATATAACCTTTCTGCAAGATAGTGTGTCAAAGTCTTTTATACTGAATCTACAAAAAATTGTAGCCAAAGTGCATGATATGGCATTAAATGATCGACGAATAAAAGTGCGTGAAATAGCTAATATCATGGGCATCTCCAATGATCGAGTATATTTAATTTTGCGTGAAGAACTACAGATTAAAAACCTTTCTGCAAGATGGGTGCCGGACTTGTTAACAGTCGACCAAAAACGCATAAGAATGAACATTTCTCAAGCTTGTTTGGATCGTTTTCAGCGAAATAAAATGGATTTTAAGCGTCGTTTCATAACTGTTGATGAGACATGGATCCACCACTATACTCCAGAGACAAAAGAACAATCCTAACAATGGTCTGAAGCTGGAGGAAGTGCCCCAAAGAAGGCAAAAACAATTCAATCGGCTGGTAAGGTTATGGCAACGGGCTTTTGGGACTTCAAAGGTATTTTATTGATTGACTACCTGCAAAAGGGTAAAACAATAAATTCAGATTACTATTGCAACCTCTTAGATCAATTAAATGTACAAATATATAATGTATACAAATATAAATGTACAAATGTACGTATATATATATATATATATACTTGTTATATATATATATATATATATATATATATATATATATATATATATATATATATATATATATATATATATATATATATATATATATATATATATATATATATATATATATATATATATATATATATATATATATATATATATATATATATATATATATATATATATATATATATATATATATATATATATATATATATATATATATATATATATATATATATATATATATATATATCCAAAATGTCCTGTTCGTTTAGAGGTCCGAAACAAACAAGATCGTTAACACAATGAACATATTCCGCATCATTGGCACTACTTCACCGAAGAATCTTCGTCACACTCATCAATAAAAGGGTCATATTAAAGCCAACATTTAAAAACCAATAAAACACGCTACGAAAGAAACATAATCGGATTAGTAAATTTCAATCACCTTATTGACACAATATATATATATATATATATATATATTATTTTTCAATATAATCTCCTGAAACTTCAATACACTTAATCCAAAGCTTATCTAGCAATTCTATCCCTTGATTAAAATAGTTTTCCTCAAGGTCTTCAAAATAGTGTTTTACAACTGTAATTGCATCTTCATTTGAGGTAAAAGGCTTACCAGCAAGGAATTTTTTTAGATTTGGGAACAGGTAAAAGTCACTGGGAGCTAAATCAGGAGAATAAGTTGGGTGGTCAAGCAACTTGTACTTTAATTCGTTGATTTTAGCCATTGTTAAAACACTCTTGTGCGCTGGTGCGTTGTCTTGATGAAAAGTTATTTTTTTGTGTTGTAAGCCAGGACGTTTTTCTCGAATTTGTACATTTAATTGATCTAAAAAGTTTCAATAGTAATCTGAATTTATTGTTTTACCCTTTTGCAGATAGTCAATCAATAAAATACCTTTGAGGACCCAAAAAACCGTTGCCATAACCTTACCAGCCGATTGAATTGTTTTTGCCTTCTTTGGGGCACTTCCTCCAGCTTCAGACCATTGTTTGGATTGTTCTTTTGTCTGTGGAGTATAGTGGTGGATCCATGTCTCATCAACAGTTATGAAACGACGCTTAAAATCCATTTTATTTCGCTGATAACGATCCAAACAAGATTGAGAAATGCTCATTCGTATGCGTTTTTGGTCGACTGTTAACAAGTCCGGCACCCATCTTGAGCAACCGTTCGGACTTGAGCAATCATTGTACATATGACCTATAGTCAAACAATTAAAACAATATCTGAATTTCTTTAAAACTGATGCTCGACTTTTTAAATCCAGACTCAAAAATTTCTGACACGAACTAATTGCATGTGATGCTTTACATAATTTGCATTGGGATACCTCAGCTTTCATATGATAAGTCTGTTTTACTTTCGAGGAAGTTTGAAGAATTTTGTGAGACACTGTTTGTGGGCCACAAGCCAGCTGAAAATTATTCTTTACCTCCGAGACATTTTCTAAAGCATGGAATCTGTCAGTTAGAAACTTATTTAATTCTTTCCATCTGGGAATATCTGTGTTGTTTTTAACTGATTGCTCCCAGAGGTTTAATGTTTGTTCCGATAAACGATTTCTAGATTCAAGATTCTATATCTATATTATATAATTTCAGTATCGAGATACAATTATTTATTTCCCTCTGGAGCCTTTTCACTTCATCTGCAGATTCGAATCTACACGGCGATAAATTGAACAAGAACTTCAGCTGACTATTTACTAAGACACGTTTATTTTCATATTGCGACTTTAAATTGTTCCACGCAATCTCAAAATTTTCTGCTGTTAGGGCCACATTTCTATTGATTTCCCGGCTTCACCATCCGTTTTTTGAAACAAATAAAAAAGTTTTTCAACAGGGCTAAGTCTCGTATTATTTATGAAAATCGCAGTAAACATGTCTCTAAACGTCGGCCACATTACATAACTTCCATGAAATACACCAGTGTCGCATGGCGGTACCGAAACCGAAAATCCCTGACGAGGAACCATTTGATTAGACTCTGTTGTCTTTTCCATTGGAATATTTTTCCTTGCTTTTGCAATAATATTTATGCATTTAATGTGCGCTTTGCGAACCTGATTATGCCTGGTCTGAACCACTACTAACTGTTTTTCATTTCCTAAAGTCTCCGCTGAGCATTCCTCATAATTTTTTTTATATTTTGTCCAAGCTTTTGTAAATTCACCTTTCTCGAAATCTAAGCGTTAAATTCAACTTTGAGAAAAAAAAGGAAAGAAGAAAAAAAGAAAACTTTACAAACAATCACGTTTGTGTAAAAATAAACCAAAAGGCAAAAAAAAATCTGTTTAAAATCACAATGTAACAAAACCTAACCAAAATGGTTTCAGGCCGCACCAAAAACCACCAACAATTGGTATAGAACTCACAACAAAAATGAAATGGTCGCTTTATATGAAGTCACGCAATTGAAAAACGATAACACTATACACAGCTCAGAATCATTTTTTTTTTCAAAAATATGCAGCCGAAACTAATTTTTTGAATATTCCAAATTCATAAAAAAAACTTTTGTAACTTTCCTAGCCGAGAAACAATTATTTTCAGTAAAATTTGTAATTTTATTTTTAAACACAAGCTGAAAAACCGAATTCTTAAAAATATGAATTTTCAAAGCCCTAGCAGAGAAACCAAATTCTTCACTTAAATCTGGAATTTTCACAAGTCTCAGCCGAGAAACAGTTTAATTCCCTTAAATCTGGAATATTCCACAAGTCTTAGTAGAGAAACAGTCAATTCCCTGAAAATATGGAATATTCTACAAGTCTCAGTAGAGAAACAGTTAATTCCCTGAAAATTTGGAATATTCTACAAGTACCAGTAGAGAAACAGTTAATTTCCCTTAAACTCTGGAATCTTCCACAAGCCTCAGTTGAGAAGCAAATTAATCCCCATAGAAATCTGGAATTAACTTCCATGAAATTCGCAGCCGCGATCCAACTTTCTTACAGAAATACAAATCCCAATAAATTTCAGCCGAGACACAGATTCCAAATTTATCGACAAAATTATTGCTGAACTTTTATCATACAACCTGTGGAACTGCAAAGAGTTGGGCACAACAGACTGATGTACTGTACTTGTTTTCTTCTTTTTCAGAGGTGAACACAACAAATTGATGTGGAAATCGGAGACGACACCGATTCGCCTGTCCATCATCATGCTAAAGAAGTGGAAATTACATTATTATGTTGTGTGCCAGCCTTGCTGAAATTATCACGTTTGTGCGCAATGGAAAAGAAAGAACGAATGGCTCTGGATACCCAAAACAACTCGCAATGGTTTGCATATGCTTTCGCGATTACACCAATGGTGTAGGATAGTGCTTCTACACTTTGCCTCTGCTTGTGTGACATCTGACTAAAATGTGTCAGGAGGCAAGTTAAGAATTATTACCAATGGTCAGAATACTCAGGAAAGCAAAACCGAAATTTCCAGTGTCAAAGTCTTTTATACTGAATCTACAACAAATTGTAGCCAAAGTGCATGATATGGTATTAAATGATCGACGAATAAAAGTGCGTGAAATAGCTAAAATCATGGGCATCTCCAATGATCTACTCCATTTAATTTTCCGTGAAGAACTACAGATGAAAAAGCTTTCTGCAAGATGGGTGCCGGACTTGTTAACAGTCGACCAAAAACGCATAAGAATGAACATTTCTCAAGCTTGTTTGGATCGTTTTCAGCGAAATAAAATGGATTTTAAGCGTCGTTTCATAACTGTTGATGAGACATGGATCCACCACTATACTCCAGAGACAAAAGAACAATCCAATATATATATATATATATATATATATATATATATACGAGGGCGGTTCGGAAAGTTTTTAGCCTAGCAATGAAAGAGAATAGTTAGTTTTTCAAAAATATTTTTATTTTTCAATGTAATCTCTTGAAACTTCAATACACTTAGTCCAACGCTTATCTAGAATTCTATCCCTTGAATTAAATAGTTTTCCTCAAGGTCTTCAAAATAGTGTTTTACAACTGTAATTGCATCTTCATTTGCGATAAAACGCTTACCAGCAAGGAATTGTTTTAGATTTGGGAACAGGTAAAAGTCACTGGGAGCTAAATTAAGCAACTCGTACTTTAATTCGTTGATTTTAGCCATTGTTAAAACACTCTTGTGCGCTGGTGCGTTGTCTTGATGAAAAATTATTTTGTTTGTGTTGTAAGCCATGATCTAAAAGGTTGCAATAGTAATCTGAATTTATTGTTTTACCCTTTTGCAGATAGTCAATCAATAAAATACCTTTGAAGTCCCAAAAAACCGTTGCCATAACCTTACCAGCCGATTGAATTTTTTTGCCTTCTTTGGGGCACTTTCTCCAGCTTCAGACCATTGTTAGGATTGTTCTTTTGTCTCTGGAGTATAGTGGTGGATCCATGTCTCATCAACAGTTATGAAACGACGCTTAAAATCCATTTTATTTCGCTGATAACGATCCAAACAAGATTGAGAAATGCTCATTCGTATGCGTTTTTGGTCGACTGTTAACAAGTCCGGCACCCATCTTGAGCAACCGTTCGGACTTGAGCAATCATTGTACATATGACCTATAGTCAAACAATTAAAACAATATCTGAATTTCTTTAAAACTGATGCTCGACTTTTTAAATCCAGACTCAAAAATTTCTGACACGAACTAATTGCATGTGATGCTTTACATAATTTGCATTGGGATACCTCAGCTTTCATATGATAAGTCTGTTTTACTTTCGAGGAAGTTTGAAGAATTTTGTGAGACACTGTTTGTGGGCCACAAGCCAGCTGAAAATTATTCTTTACCTCCGAGACATTTTCTAAAGCATGGAATCTGTCAGTTAGAAACTTATTTAATTCTTTCCATCTGGGAATATCTGTGTTGTTTTTAACTGATTGCTCCCAGAGGTTTAATGTTTGTTCCGATAAACGATTTCTAGATTCAAGATTCTATATCTATATTATATAATTTCAGTATCGAGATACAATTATTTATTTCCCTCTGGAGCCTTTTCACTTCATCTGCAGATTCGAATCTACACGGCGATAAATTGAACAAGAACTTCAGCTGACTATTTACTAAGACACGTTTATTTTCATATTGCGACTTTAAATTGTTCCACGCAATCTCAAAATTTTCTGCTGTTAGGGCCACATTTCTATTGATTTCCCGGCTTCACCATCCGTTTTTTGAAACAAATAAAAAAGTTTTTCAACAGGGCTAAGTCTCGTATTATTTATGAAAATCGCAGTAAACATGTCTCTAAACGTCGGCCACATTACATAACTTCCATGAAATACACCAGTGTCGCATGGCGGTACCGAAACCGAAAATCCCTGACGAGGAACCATTTGATTAGACTCTGTTGTCTTTTCCATTGGAATATTTTTCCTTGCTTTTGCAATAATATTTATGCATTTAATGTGCGCTTTGCGAACCTGATTATGCCTGGTCTGAACCACTACTAACTGTTTTTCATTTCCTAAAGTCTCCGCTGAGCATTCCTCATAATTTTTTTTATATTTTGTCCAAGCTTTTGTAAATTCACCTTTCTCGAAATCTAAGCGTTAAATTCAACTTTGAGAAAAAAAAGGAAAGAAGAAAAAAAGAAAACTTTACAAACAATCACGTTTGTGTAAAAATAAACCAAAAGGCAAAAAAAATCTGTTTAAAATCACAATGTAACAAAACCTAACCAAAATGGTTTCAGGCCGCACCAAAAACCACCAACAATTGGTATAGAACTCACAACAAAAATGAAATGGTCGCTTTATATGAAGTCACGCAATTGAAAAACGATAACACTATACACAGCTCAGAATCATTTTTTTTTTCAAAAATATGCAGCCGAAACTAATTTTTTGAATATTCCAAATTCATAAAAAAAACTTTTGTAACTTTCCTAGCCGAGAAACAATTATTTTCAGTAAAATTTGTAATTTTATTTTTAAACACAAGCTGAAAAACCGAATTCTTAAAAATATGAATTTTCAAAGCCCTAGCAGAGAAACCAAATTCTTCACTTAAATCTGGAATTTTCACAAGTCTCAGCCGAGAAACAGTTTAATTCCCTTAAATCTGGAATATTCCACAAGTCTTAGTAGAGAAACAGTCAATTCCCTGAAAATATGGAATATTCTACAAGTCTCAGTAGAGAAACAGTTAATTCCCTGAAAATTTGGAATATTCTACAAGTACCAGTAGAGAAACAGTTAATTTCCCTTAAACTCTGGAATCTTCCACAAGCCTCAGTTGAGAAGCAAATTAATCCCCATAGAAATCTGGAATTAACTTCCATGAAATTCGCAGCCGCGATCCAACTTTCTTACAGAAATACAAATCCCAATAAATTTCAGCCGAGACACAGATTCCAAATTTATCGACAAAATTATTGCTGAACTTTTATCATACAACCTGTGGAACTGCAAAGAGTTGGGCACAACAGACTGATGTACTGTACTTGTTTTCTTCTTTTTCAGAGGTGAACACAACAAATTGATGTGGAAATCGGAGACGACACCGATTCGCCTGTCCATCATCATGCTAAAGAAGTGGAAATTACATTATTATGTTGTGTGCCAGCCTTGCTGAAATTATCACGTTTGTGCGCAATGGAAAAGAAAGAACGAATGGCTCTGGATACCCAAAACAACTCGCAATGGTTTGCATATGCTTTCGCGATTACACCAATGGTGTAGGATAGTGCTTCTACACTTTGCCTCTGCTTGTGTGACATCTGACTAAAATGTGTCAGGAGGCAAGTTAAGAATTATTACCAATGGTCAGAATACTCAGGAAAGCAAAACCGAAATTTCCAGTGTCAAAGTCTTTTATACTGAATCTACAACAAATTGTAGCCAAAGTGCATGATATGGTATTAAATGATCGACGAATATAAGTGCGTGAAATAGCTAAAATCATGGGCATCTCCAATGATCTACTCCATTTAATTTTCCGTGAAGAACTACAGATGAAAAAGCTTTCTGCAAGATGGGTGCCGGACTTGTTAACAGTCGACCAAAAACGCATAAGAATGAACATTTCTCAAGCTTGTTTGGATCGTTTTCAGCGAAATAAAATGGATTTTAAGCGTCGTTTCATAACTGTTGATGAGACATGGATCCACCACTATACTCCAGAGACAAAAGAACAATCCAATATATATATATATATATATATATATATATATATACGAGGGCGGTTCGGAAAGTTTTTAGCCTAGCAATGAAAGAGAATAGTTAGTTTTTCAAAAATATTTTTATTTTTCAATGTAATCTCTTGAAACTTCAATACACTTAGTCCAACGCTTATCTAGAATTCTATCCCTTGAATTAAATAGTTTTCCTCAAGGTCTTCAAAATAGTGTTTTACAACTGTAATTGCATCTTCATTTGCGATAAAACGCTTACCAGCAAGGAATTGTTTTAGATTTGGGAACAGGTAAAAGTCACTGGGAGCTAAATTAAGCAACTCGTACTTTAATTCGTTGATTTTAGCCATTGTTAAAACACTCTTGTGCGCTGGTGCGTTGTCTTGATGAAAAATTATTTTGTTTGTGTTGTAAGCCATGATCTAAAAGGTTGCAATAGTAATCTGAATTTATTGTTTTACCCTTTTGCAGATAGTCAATCAATAAAATACCTTTGAAGTCCCAAAAAACCGTTGCCATAACCTTACCAGCCGATTGAATTTTTTTGCCTTCTTTGGGGCACTTTCTCCAGCTTCAGACCATTGTTAGGATTGTTCTTTTGTCTCTGGAGTATAGTGGTGGATCCATGTCTCATCAACAGTTATGAAACGACGCTTAAAATCCATTTTATTTCGCTGATAACGATCCAAACAAGATTGAGAAATGCTCATTCGTATGCGTTTTTGGTCGACTGTTAACAAGTCCGGCACCCATCTTGAGCAACCGTTCGGACTTGAGCAATCATTGTACATATGACCTATAGTCAAACAATTAAAACAATATCTGAATTTCTTTAAAACTGATGCTCGACTTTTTAAATCCAGACTCAAAAATTTCTGACACGAACTAATTGCATGTGATGCTTTACATAATTTGCATTGGGATACCTCAGCTTTCATATGATAAGTCTGTTTTACTTTCGAGGAAGTTTGAAGAATTTTGTGAGACACTGTTTGTGGGCCACAAGCCAGCTGAAAATTATTCTTTACCTCCGAGACATTTTCTAAAGCATGGAATCTGTCAGTTAGAAACTTATTTAATTCTTTCCATCTGGGAATATCTGTGTTGTTTTTAACTGATTGCTCCCAGAGGTTTAATGTTTGTTCCGATAAACGATTTCTAGATTCAAGATTCTATATCTATATTATATAATTTCAGTATCGAGATACAATTATTTATTTCCCTCTGGAGCCTTTTCACTTCATCTGCAGATTCGAATCTACACGGCGATAAATTGAACAAGAACTTCAGCTGACTATTTACTAAGACACGTTTATTTTCATATTGCGACTTTAAATTGTTCCACGCAATCTCAAAATTTTCTGCTGTTAGGGCCACATTTCTATTGATTTCCCGGCTTCACCATCCGTTTTTTGAAACAAATAAAAAAGTTTTTCAACAGGGCTAAGTCTCGTATTATTTATGAAAATCGCAGTAAACATGTCTCTAAACGTCGGCCACATTACATAACTTCCATGAAATACACCAGTGTCGCATGGCGGTACCGAAACCGAAAATCCCTGACGAGGAACCATTTGATTAGACTCTGTTGTCTTTTCCATTGGAATATTTTTCCTTGCTTTTGCAATAATATTTATGCATTTAATGTGCGCTTTGCGAACCTGATTATGCCTGGTCTGAACCACTACTAACTGTTTTTCATTTCCTAAAGTCTCCGCTGAGCATTCCTCATAATTTTTTTTATATTTTGTCCAAGCTTTTGTAAATTCACCTTTCTCGAAATCTAAGCGTTAAATTCAACTTTGAGAAAAAAAAGGAAAGAAGAAAAAAAGAAAACTTTACAAACAATCACGTTGGTGTAAAAATAAACCAAAAGGCAAAAAAAATCTGTTTAAAATCACAATGTAACAAAACCTAACCAAAATGGTTTCAGGCCGCACCAAAAACCACCAACAATTGGTATAGAACTCACAACAAAAATGAAATGGTCGCTTTATATGAAGTCACGCAATTGAAAAACGATAACACTATACACAGCTCAGAATCATTTTTTTTTTCAAAAATATGCAGCCGAAACTAATTTTTTGAATATTCCAAATTCATAAAAAAAACTTTTGTAACTTTCCTAGCCGAGAAACAATTATTTTCAGTAAAATTTGTAATTTTATTTTTAAACACAAGCTGAAAAACCGAATTCTTAAAAATATGAATTTTCAAAGCCCTAGCAGAGAAACCAAATTCTTCACTTAAATCTGGAATTTTCACAAGTCTCAGCCGAGAAACAGTTTAATTCCCTTAAATCTGGAATATTCCACAAGTCTTAGTAGAGAAACAGTCAATTCCCTGAAAATATGGAATATTCTACAAGTCTCAGTAGAGAAACAGTTAATTCCCTGAAAATTTGGAATATTCTACAAGTACCAGTAGAGAAACAGTTAATTTCCCTTAAACTCTGGAATCTTCCACAAGCCTCAGTTGAGAAGCAAATTAATCCCCATAGAAATCTGGAATTAACTTCCATGAAATTCGCAGCCGCGATCCAACTTTCTTACAGAAATACAAATCCCAATAAATTTCAGCCGAGACACAGATTCCAAATTTATCGACAAAATTATTGCTGAACTTTTATCATACAACCTGTGGAACTGCAAAGAGTTGGGCACAACAGACTGATGTACTGTACTTGTTTTCTTCTTTTTCAGAGGTGAACACAACAAATTGATGTGGAAATCGGAGACGACACCGATTCGCCTGTCCATCATCATGCTAAAGAAGTGGAAATTACATTATTATGTTGTGTGCCAGCCTTGCTGAAATTATCACGTTTGTGCGCAATGGAAAAGAAAGAACGAATGGCTCTGGATACCCAAAACAACTCGCAATGGTTTGCATATGCTTTCGCGATTACACCAATGGTGTAGGATAGTGCTTCTACACTTTGCCTCTGCTTGTGTGACATCTGACTAAAATGTGTCAGGAGGCAAGTTAAGAATTATTACCAATGGTCAGAATACTCAGGAAAGCAAAACCGAAATTTCCAGTGTCAAAGTCTTTTATACTGAATCTACAACAAATTGTAGCCAAAGTGCATGATATGGTATTAAATGATCGACGAATAAAAGTGCGTGAAATAGCTAAAATCATGGGCATCTCCAATGATCTACTCCATTTAATTTTCCGTGAAGAACTACAGATGAAAAAGCTTTCTGCAAGATGGGTGCCGGACTTGTTAACAGTCGACCAAAAACGCATAAGAATGAACATTTCTCAAGCTTGTTTGGATCGTTTTCAGCGAAATAAAATGGATTTTAAGCGTCGTTTCATAACTGTTGATGAGACATGGATCCACCACTATACTCCAGAGACAAAAGAACAATCCAATATATACAATATATATATATATATATATATATATATATATATATATATATATATATATATATATATATATATATATATATATATATATATATATATATATATATATATATATATATATATATATATATATATATATATATATATATATATATATATATATATATATATATATATATGTATATATATATATATACGAGGGCGGTTCGGAAAGTTTTTAGCCTAGCAATGAAAGAGAATAGTTAGTGTTTCAAAAATATTTTTATTTTTCAATGTAATCTCTTGAAACTTCAATACACTTAGTCCAACGCTTATCTAGAATTCTATCCCTTGATTAAAATAGTTTTCCTCAAGGTCTTCAAAATAGTGTTTTACAACTGTAATTGCATCTTCATTTGCGATAAAACGCTTACCAGCAAGGAATTGTTTTAGATTTGGGAACAGGTAAAAGTCACTGGGAGCTAAATTAGGAGAATAACGTGGGTGGTCAAGCAACTCGTACTTTAATTCGTTGATTTTAGCCATTGTTAAAACACTCTTGTGCGCTGGTGCGTTGTCTTGATGAAAAATTATTTTGTTTGTGTTGTAAGCCATGATCTAAAAGGTTGCAATAGTAATCTGAATTTATTGTTTTACCCTTTTGCAGATAGTCAATCAATAAAATACATTTGAAGTCCCAAAAAACCGTTGCCATAACCTTACCAGCCGATTGAATTTTTTTGCCTTCTTTGGGGCACTTCCTCCAGCTTCAGACCATTGTTAGGATTGTTCTTTTGTCTCTGGAGTATAGTGGTGGATCCATGTCTCATCAACAGCTATGAAACGACGCTTAAAATCCATTTTATTTCGCTGAAAACGATCCAAACAAGCTTGAGAAATGTTCATTCTTATGCGTTTTTGGTCGACTGTTAACAAGTCCGGCACCCATCTTGAGCAACCGTTCGGACTTGAGCAATCATTGTACATATGACCTATAGTCAAACAATTAAAACAATATCTGAATTTCTTTAAAACTGATGCTCGACTTTTTAAATCCAGACTCAAAAGTTTCTGACACGAACTAATTGCATGTGATGCTTTACATAATTTGCATTGGGATACCTCAGCTTTCATATGATAAGTCTGTTTTACTTTCGAGGAAGTTTGAAGAATTTTGTGAGACACTGTTTGTGGGCCACAAGCCAGCTGAAAATTATTCTTTACCTCCGAGACATTTTCTAAAGCATGGAATCTGTCAGTTAGAAACGTATTTAATTCTTTCCATCTGGGAATATCTGTGTCGTTTTTAACTGATTGCTCCCAGAGGATTAATGTTTGTTCCGATAAACGATTTCTAGATTCAAGATTCTTTATCTATATTATATAATTTCAGTATCGAGATACAATTATTTATTTCCCTCTGGAGCCTTTTCACTTCATCTGCAGATTCGAATCTACACGGCGATAAATTGAACAAGAACTTCAGCTGACTATTTACTAAGACACGTTTATTTTCATATTGCGACTTTAAATTGTTCCACGCAATCTCAAAATTTTCTGCTGTTAGGGCCACATTTCTATTGATTTCCCGGCTTCACCATCCGTTTTTTGAAACAAATAAAAAAGTTTTTCAACAGGGCTAAGTCTCGTATTATTTATGAAAATCGCAGTAAACATGTCTCTAAACGTCGGCCACATTACATAACTTCCATGAAATACACCAGTGTCGCATGGCGGTACCGAAACCGAAAATCCCTGACGAGGAACCATTTGATTAGACTCTGCTGCCTTTTTCATTGGAATATTTTTCCTTGCTTTTGCAATAATATTTATGCATTTAATGTGCGCTCTGCGAAACTGATTATGCCTGGTCTGAACCACTACTAACTGTTTTTCATTTCCTAAAGTCTCCGCTGAGCATTCCTCATAATTTTTTTTATATTTTGTCCAAGCTTTTGTAAATTCACCTTTCTCGAAATCTAAGCGTTAAATTCAACTTCGAGACAAAAAAAGGAAAGAAGAAAAAAAGAAAACTTTACAAACAATCACGTTTGTGTAAAAATAAACCAAAAGGCAAAAAAAAAATCTGTTTAAAATCACAATGTAACAAAACCTAACCAAAATGGTTTCAGGCTGCACCAAAAACCACCAACAATTGGTATAGAACTCACAACAAAAAAGAAATGGTCGCTTTATATGAAGTCACGCAATTGAAAAACGATAACACTGTACACAGCTCAGAATCATTTTTTTTCCAAAAATATGCAGCCGAAACTAATTTTTTGAATATTCCAAATTCATAAAAAAAACTTTTGTAACTTTCCTAGCCGAGAAACAATTATTTTCAGTAAAATTTGTAATTTTATTTTCCGAATTCTTAAAAATATGAATTTTCAAAGCCCTAGCAGAGAAACCAAATTCTTCACTTAAATCTGGAATTTTCACAAGTCTCAGCCGAGAAACAGTTTAATTCCCTTAAATCTGGAATATTCCACAAGTCTTAGTAGAGAAACAGTCAATTCCCTGAAAATATGGAATATTCTACAAGTCTCAGTAGAGAAACAGTTAATTCCCTGAAAATCTGGAATATTCTACAAGTACCAGTAGAGAAACAGTTAATTTCCCTTAATCTCTGGAATCTTCCACAAGCATCAGTTGAGAAACAAATTAATCCCCATAGAAATCTGGAATTAACTTCCATGAAATTCGCAGCCGCGATCCAACTTTCTTACAGAGATACAAATCCCAATAAATTTCAGCCGAGACAAAGATTCCAAATTTATCGACAAAATTATTGCTGAACTTTTATCATACAACCTGTGGAACTGCAAAGAGTTGGGCACAACAGACTGATGTACTGTACTTGTTTTCTTCTTTTTCAGAGGTCAACACAACAAATTGATGTGGAAATCGGAGACGACACCGATTCGCCTGTCCATCATCATGCTAAAGAAGTGGAAATTACATTATTATGTTGTGTGCCAGCCTTGCTGAAATGATCACGTTTGTGCGCAATGGAAAAGAAAGAACGAATGGCTCTGGATACCCAAAACAACTCGCAATGGTTTGCCTATGCTTTCGCGATTACACCAATGGTGTAGGATAGTGCTTCTACACTTTGCCTCTGCTTGTGTGACATCTGACTAAAATGTGTCAGGAGGCAAGTTAAGAATTATTACCAATGGTCAGAATACTCAGAGAAAGCAAAACCGAAATTTCCAGTGTCAAAGTCTTTTATACTGAATCTACAAAAAATTGTAGCCAAAGTGCATGATATGGTATTAAATGATCGACGAATAAAAGTGCGTGAAATAGCTAATATCATGGGCATCTCCAATGATCGAGTCCATTTAATTTTCCGTGAAGAACTACAGATGAAAAAGCTTTCTGCAAGATGGGTGCCGGACTTGTTAACAGTCGACCAAAAACGCATAAGAATGAACATTTCTCAAGCTTGTTTGGATCGTTTTCAGCGAAATAAAATGGATTTTAAGCGTTGTTTCATAACTGTTGATGAGACATGGATCCACCACTCCAGAGACAAAAGAACAATCCAAACAATGGTCTGAAGCTGGAGGAAGTGCCCCAAAGAAGGCAAAAACAATTCAATCGGCTGGTAAGGTTATGGCAACGGTTTTTTGGGACTTCAAAGGTATTTTATTGATTGACTATCTGCAAAAGGGTAAAACAATAATTTCAGATTACTATTGCAACCTTTTAGATCAATTAAATGTACAAATATATAATGTATACAAATATAAATGTACAAATGTATATATATATATATATATATATATATATATATATATATATATATATATATATATATATATATATATATATATATATATATATATATATATATATATATATATATATATATATATATATATATATATATATATATATATATATATATATATATATATATATATATATATATATATATATATATATATATATATATATATATATATATATATATATATATATATATATATATATATAACCTTTCTGCAAGATAGTGTGTCAAAGTCTTTTATACTGAATCTACAAAAAATTGTAGCCAAAGTGCATGATATGGCATTAAATGATCGACGAATAAAAGTGCGTGAAATAGCTAATATCATGGGCATCTCCAATGATCGAGTATATTTAATTTTGCGTGAAGAACTACAGATTAAAAACCTTTCTGCAAGATGGGTGCCGGACTTGTTAACAGTCGACCAAAAACGCATAAGAATGAACATTTCTCAAGCTTGTTTGGATCGTTTTCAGCGAAATAAAATGGATTTTAAGCGTCGTTTCATAACTGTTGATGAGACATGGATCCACCACTATACTCCAGAGACAAAAGAAAAATCCTAACAATGGTCTGAAGCTGGAGGAAGTGCCCCAAAGAAGGCAAAAACAATTCAATCGGCTGGTAAGGTTATGGCAACGGGCTTTTGGGACTTCAAAGGTATTTTATTGATTGACTACCTGCAAAAGGGTAAAACAATAAATTCAGATTACTATTGCAACCTTTTAGATCAATTAAATGTACAAATATATAATGTATACAAATATAAATGTACAAATGTACGTATATATATATATATATATATATATATATATATATATATATATATATATATATATATATATATATATATATATATATATATATATATATATATATATATATATATATATATATATATATATATATATATATATATATATATATATATATATATATATATATATATATATATATGGGGCAAAAAAAATGTCGGAATCTTGTTCGTCTTAACCCCACAAAACGAATCCCCTTTCCAGATATTGGGATAGCCAAAATTTGAGCCCGATTAAAGGACGTTACCACCCACGTCCCGCTCGTCGCTCAAAATTTGAAAAAAAACGAATTTTTTGGCCAAAAAGTTGACGTATTGAGCCATAACTCGAGAACGGTAAATAATAAAAACACGCGCGATATCACAAAAGATAGCTTATTTTGTTCTTCAAAATTTATGTTATGAACAAAATTGTTGTTACTCTGAGTCAAACTGAGTTACGGCAGCCTTTAGCTCCGAAAACGTGACCTGGTGCCACCAGGAGCATACTTCATATATTATGTTATTATGTGATAAATTTTTAATTTTAATTAATTTATTTAATTTTTATTTTTAATTAATTTATTTAATTTTTATTTTTATTTAAATATATAGAAATCAATTTACCTAGACTCTGAAATGGCATCCACATCAGGTGTACAAAGCCGGACCAAGGATAAAATATTTCTTGTTGGCTTTCCCATTCACCAGATCACAGGTTGTAAACTACGCTCAAATCGACAAGTTTTGTGTGCTTTCTTTTATAATTTACGTACTGTAAAATTAACTGTAAGAGAATCAGCAAAACTTACTATACCAGAGGTGTTAATTTTTTGGCAGAAAGCTCGAATCCCGGCTAAAGATGAGCAAAATGCAATAACAAAGCTTGAAAAACTTCACGTCGAGTGGAGAATTCTTCAAAAAGACAGGAAGAAAACATCGGAAACGATCAAAAACAAATTTAAACAGTTTGTTGAAAAGTTAGACGATCTTTTTGATATTGCTTATCAAGATGCCTTGACTCTGATGAAATCGGAAGTAGATAAGGCTTTTCTCGTGAAACAGAGGCAGAAGGGCCGTCCAGGTTGCATGTCTGGAGTAGATCGCAAGTTATCTAGAGCTGAAGAAATCAAGGCGCAAAAGGAACTTGAAAGAATTAACCGACAAATCCAAGAAGAATATTTTGATATTGGTGAGTTTTTTATATTATTATTCCAATTTATTATTATTATTTTCTTGATGCTTCTTAGGAACGGATGATGAGTACAATTTCGGAGAAGAAGAAGAAGACACTCAAGAGGACATCATCTACCAGGAGCTTAAAAACTTGGAGGCAATGGACATCCCGGAAGAAGCTGCAGAAGATCTAGGTCCATCTGGTAGAAAAAGGATGAAAGTTTCATATGCAAGAGGCGTTCACGAGATTTTAAACATGAAATTGTCAATTTTGTTAGATCGGTGTAAGGTATCCGACAGAAATGCCACGAGAATTTTAATAGCTACACTAGAGGCACTTAACCTTGACCCTCTTAAGTACAAAGTCTCCAAAACTTTATTACATACTAGAAGGAAAATGTTCAGAGAACAGTATACTAAAAATATTTTAGATAAAGTAAACATTCCAGAAAAAGAGGCCGTGGTTGTGCATTGGGACGGTAAACTTTTACCGGGCGTTTTAAAAAATGAGCAATGTGAGCGAATAGCTATTTCATACGGCGGCAAGGAACAACTGCTGGGAGTTCCTGTAACAGAAAACAGCTCAGGAGAGGAGCAAGCACTTGCCGTATATGAATGCCCAACACCGTCAAGGCGATGTGCTTTGATACTACAGCATCCAACACTGGAAGATTTAAAGGAGCATGCGTCATATTGCAGCAAATGCTAGGAAGAGAATTACTGCACCTAGCTTGCCGTCACCATATCTTGGAAATTATGTTAAGAGGCGTATTCGACACAAAAATGGGTTCAACCACGGGACCTCATCCAGACATTTTCAAAAGATTTCTCTTTGCGTGACCCAAGATAGACAAACAAAAATATGACACAGGTATTAGTGACAATCTAATACAAAAGCAGCTATCTCCAGAATTAATTGCACATGTTACTGCTGAATTCAAAAAGAAATTAACTGAGAACCATTTAAGAGATGACTACAAGGAGCTGTTGCAGTTGGTTCTCGTATTTGCAGGATCACTAGACGGCAATGTTGTGGGTTTTAGAACTCAAGGCGCCATTCATCACGCCAGATGGATGGCAAAGGCTATTTACTGCTTTAAAATTTTTGTTTTTCGGCGCCAATTTAAGATGTCTAGAGGAGAAGAAAGTTCTGTAAGTGCTATTGCTGTTTTTCTAGTTAAAATTTACTGTAAAGCTTGGTTCAATGCTCCAAAAGCTCATCTAGCGCCAAAGCAAGATTTAGACATTTTGCGTAGTCTATTAGACTATAAAGAATGTGACAACGACATCGCAGAAATAGCACTCACTAAATTTTCGAATCATTTGTGGTATTTGAATACGGAGTTGGTTGGATTGTCGTTCTTTGATCCCACCATTACAGACGATGAAAAGTTAAAATGGGTTCAACCACGGATGAGGTCCCGTGGTTGAACCCATTTTTGTGTCGAATACGCCTCTTAACATAATTTCCAAGATATGGTGACGGCAAGCTAGGTGCAGTAATTCTCTTCCTAGCATTTGCTGCAATATGACGCATGCTCCTTTAAATCTTCCAGTGTTGGATGCTGTAGTATCAAAGCACATCGCCTTGACGGTGTTGGGCATTCATATACGGCAAGTGCTTGCTCCTCTCCTGAGCTGTTTTCTGTTACAGGAACTCCCAGCAGTTGTTCCTTGCCGCCGTATGAAATAGCTATTCGCTCACATTGCTCATTTTTTAAAACGCCCGGTAAAAGTTTACCGTCCCAATGGACAACCACGGCCTCTTTTTCTGGAAT
>OY740722.1:11180593-11203093 GCA_963513945.1 Hydrotaea diabolus
TTCAAACATGCATTAATTTCATCAGCTGGAGTCGATCTGGGAATGACGAGCAACGTTTGTCGAAAATCACCAGATAGCAATATTAATGCACCTGCACTGCAAAACTTTGGCCATTCCAGAATTTCTTGAAATATTACACGTTGGAATCTCAACTGTTTGCATATTTAATGGCAATTTCAAGGCGGAATGTGCTGTTCGGCCACCATACAACAATGTAGCTGCAATACCAGAAGAAGCAAGTGCCAATGCAATTTTTCGTTCGGATCGAATCGCTGATAAGATTAATGAAATGATAAACGTTTTTCCAGTGCCACCAGGAGCGGCCAAAAAATATAATCCACCAGTGTTGTTAATGATAGCTTGCATGATTTTATCGTATACATTCTTTTGCTGAACATTTAATTGTGGAATGTATGTTTGGACAAACGCACGCAATTCATCACAATCGAATTGCTGTTCGCGTTGCAATTCTCGCAGAAATAAATCATGCATTGGACGATTAGGTGCGATCATGCCTAGTTGTCCTAATGCTGTATTAGCAATCATAAGGCAAATATCTTCAATCAATATCAAAGCTTCATTATACATTTCTAATGTATGTACCAATTCGGGATCCATCGAACGATGTCGAATAAAAATGTCTTCAGCCATGAAATCTTTATATTTATTCCACAATTCAAGTGGGTTTGATGGATAACATGTTGCTATTATTATTGCGAATAACATACGTATTTGACTTGGGAGAGCTGAAACTGATGCATCATGAAGCGTAGCACACCAATGCGTATCATATTCAAGCAAACGCAACTGTTGGCATGCATCGCGATATGTTACACACAACTCACCATCAACAGTTCTTAAATTCTGAAATGACTGTGGGCCACGTACGTTCACCAACAACAATCGCAAATGAAAACATTCAACATTATTTGGACTAACTGTACAAATGCGGCCTAAGGCATCCGTTGAAAAAACCCCTACGTAGCCATCAACAGGAGTACCTTGTTTGCGGCGTTGAAATTTCTTTGTTGATGTGTTCCAAGTAAAGTATCGGGGTACTTCCGAATATAATAGAGTTCTTGCAAATTCATCCGTTTCACATAAATTGAAAAAAGCTGTCAGTGTAGTTGCTGGAGGCTGTACTGCTCTTTGTGCGGCATTTGCATCAGTAAAATAAACACGTTGACCATTTTCAAGATGGACTACTAAATGTGTAACAACAGGGTATCTGTCATGTTTTGGGAACGATAAAATTCGCCAAATAGCTTCGTTAGTACTAATATATCTTCCCATTTGGTACTGCAAAATTTCATCATTTCTATTTTCAGCAGCCACTCCGAAAACAGCCATATCGCTACCTCTATTGACATACTTACAAATGTATTTTATTGATTTGACTGAATTGCAGTATTCGACATTTATATGCGCATTGAAAATTTTTGATAACAACGGTGAGTACGGCACTATCCAACGATTATCAACTTCAAAGTCTTGGTTCCGGATTTTAATAGTAGTACTTTTACCATTATCTTGAGGTGATCGTCGACGATACTCTGGATATCCATCCTCACCGTGTATTGTTGCAGCAATCAATTGTTTTGGAAAACGCTTTGAACATTTGCCGTCGATCATACATGATGCATTTCGATTGATTTCACCGCAGGGACCGTGTATCATATTTTTCGTGACAACTGTGAATAATTGTGGATCGATGGTTTGATCTGGAATTTCGGCCGATATAACGCTATCAATCATATCTGGTGTTATTTTGCGTACCAACCATATCAATATGTGAGCGTGCGGCAAGCCTATTTTTTTGCCATTCAATTGTATACATGTAGCAGCGCACTTCTCCAAATACACGGAGCTTGACAATCAGGTCCATCAACTTTTTCAATTTTTGGTGGAATATGCGAGCGGTTATATCGGGTCGATCTGTTGGCACCCGACCATCAAATAAGCAATCATACACATCAGGCCATTTTGGGTTGCAAGTAAATGTGATGAACAAATCTGGACGGCCGTAATGACGAACATATGACATGGCATCTTGTGTATACTCGTGCATATGACGTGGGCTACCGGTATATGACGATGGTAATATCGTCGAACGTCCAATGTCATTTACATTCGCACCATTCAATACTGCATCACGTAAATGTATGTACTCTTCAGATCTCAATAGGGTTCGCTCTCGATTTTAACATACATGTCCACATAGTATTGATGAAAAAGTTTCTTGCATCGCTAAATGTAATTGTCCTCTTGATCACGAATCATCAATCGATACGAATAAAAATTCATCGCACTAACTTTTTTCGTGGTTTCTTGACCTGAATATTATTAAAATTAGTCTTTTAGTTAATTGAACGCAAATTTTACTCAAAATAGTAATAAAAAATCAGAATTTTTTCTACCAGTTTCTGGATTTATCATCGGTATATTTATACAGTAACCATCATCTCCTCTCCAGAACAAAATCGGGTATTGCAATGCGTCATAACAACGATGGAGTTCAGAAATACGATTTAGTTGGCCATTCCTACGGTACAAAATAATATCTCTTGGCCGAAATTGTTCACCAACTATTACGATTGCCACTTCATCGATTGTTGGTGCATTAAATCGCCTGGCATGTTGTCCGAGTGGTGTTCTGTCGGCACGTATTATGATTTTATGGTCATCGGTGGGCATCTGATCCAATGTAATCTTGAATAATTGTACCAATTCATTGTGCTGATGTAAAAATGTTTGCAGGTCTCTCAAGATTTCTCGTCTTGTATTTAAAGCAATTGCACAGCGCTGATTCAATTCGCTGTTCTCATTACCAATGAAATATATTTGCAAAAACTGATGGGCAGCATCTGGGAGTGGCAACAATGACCCAGCTCTATGGTATATCTGTCCTTGAATCTGTAATGTTTTTGAAAAAGATTTAGACGACGAATCTGAATTTTTGAAGCCATCAAATACGGAGGCAGCAGGTAAATCAAATTCCATATCATTTATTCCATGCGAAGTAATTACCTTAAACGTCGGCATAAATCCATCTCTTACAATATTTGTAGCTCCGAAAGATGTCATTTGGAAGGATGAATTGTAATTTTGAATATTTGTTAAGAAATGATTTGACGCTGATGAATTGCCATAAATTAATGAGTGTAAAGGGTCTGGTGGAGGTTCTAATACAGGCAACTTAACTTTCCCACCAGCACAACACATGCCAGGCGTTTCGTTCATAAATTTAAATGCTTTACAATACATACATTGTTTATTCATTTGTCCAATGTCAGAATGAATACTGTAATCAATTGTGCTATCATAATTATAAGCCGCCAATTCCATTTGTCGTATGATTTGAATTAAGGAACGCGTACGTCGATTTATTGACCTTGCACTGTCAAACGTGTTGGCAATATCAACCGATTGGTTTACACGTGTACGTCGTTCCCTCTGTGATGCATTTTGTTGAATACGATATTGTTCACTTTGCGATCTTCGATTGGTTGAAACAACTCTCGAATGACGTGTACGTCTACCAATATTTGAACGTCTTGCACGTGGCATTTCAAATGTGTTCTATGGCCGTGTGTGAAATGGAAACTGTAAAGGTTTTTATCTAGACCCCGACCGACTACAAATTATGATAATTGAAATGAAAAAATTGAACGAAAGCAATTTCTAAACTTGCTTTTGTTTTGATTTTCTTTTTTATATATCCCCGAGAAACTGAAAATAAATATATTCACCATAGGATTAAGCGAATTCGGTTCGACCGTTCTTGAGTTATAAAGTCACAACGCACTTGCAACAATTTTTTATATATATTAACTTTGAATCAAATTCGTTGGGGGTTTTTTATTTGGAAGTAATGAAAAAAACTAAATCAATTTAATACAATAGTGTATACAATATTTTTTGTTTGATTGTGTGGTGCATGAATAAATAAATTAGTTGGTGCTCCCTCTCTGGAACATGCGACGTATAATTGTCCGTGAGAAAAGCACGGTTCCTCCAAATTCACACCACACACTTGAAGCGTTTGTCCTTGAGCTTTATTTATGGTTATAGCAAATGATAAACGCACGGGAAATTGAAGACGTCTGAATTGAAATGGGATGTCGTTTGGTAATAATGGTATCCGTGGTATTAGTACAACTTCTCCTTTTGCTTTGCCAGTGAGAATTGTTGCTTCAATCAAATTGGGCCTTAATTTCTTCACGGAAAGTCTCGTTCCATTGCAGAGTTTTGGTGTATTGAGATTTCGAAGAAGTATGATCGATGAACCTATTTTCAAATTCAAAAGATGCGGTGGCATACCGGGTGGTTCCAAAGAATTCAAAAATTCAACCGGATAATTTACTGCGTCCTCTTCATTCGTAGCAGTATCAATAGATTTGTATGATACCAAGTCACCTGGCAATTTTTGTTGAATTTGAAAATTTACTTCATTAACATTGGAATTTGTTGGTGCTAAAATTGCACGTTCTCTTAACCAATCATAATTTTTATAGTTTTGAACAATGTTTGGAAAAACGCGATCAATTAGTTCTTCTTTTGATGGCATAATTGTGCAAAAGTTGTTTGGTAACGTGATAAAGCCATTTAAATCACTTGCAATTTTGCCATCGCCAATCTGCAGCAGATGTTTCGAAAACTCACGTGCTAATGGATTATTTTGAAGATGCACACGCATATTTATGTTAAGCGATAACTTCTGTACATTTCCCCAAAGAAACGAACTTTTCAAACATGCATTAATTTCATCAGCTGGAGTCGATCTGGGAATGACGGGCAACGTTTGTCGACAATCACCAGATAGCAATATTAATGCACCTCCGAGCAACTGTTGATTTCCACGTAGATCCTGTTCGATTCAATGCTTCCAAAGATTTTTTATGAGCCATCGGACATTCATCCCATAAAATAATGGCTGCTTGTTGCAAAACTTTGGCCATTCCAGAATTTCTTGAAATATTACACGTTGGAATCTCAACTGTTTGCATATTTAATGGCAATTTCAAGGCGGAATGTGCTGTTCGGCCACCATCCAACAATGTAGCAGCAATACCAGAAGAAGCAAGTGCCAATGCAATTTTTCGTTCGGATCGAATCGCTGATAAGATTAATGAAATGATAAACGTTTTTCCAGTGCCACCAGGAGCGTCCAAAAAATATAATCCACCAGTGTTGTTAATGATAGCTTGCATGATTTTATCGTATACATTCTTTTGCTGAACATCTAATTGTGGAATGTATGTTTGGACAAACGCACGCAATTCATCACAATCACATTGCTGTTCGCATTGCAATTCTCGCTGAAATAAATCATGCATGGGACGATTAGGTGCGATCATGCCTAGTTGTCCTAATGCTTTATTAGCAATCATAAGGCAAATATCTTCAATCAATATCAAAGCTACACTATACATTTCTAATGTATGTACCAATTCGGGATCCATCGAACGATGTCGAATAAAAATGTCTTCAGCCATGAAATCTTTATATTTATTCCACAATTTAAGTGGGTTTGATGGATAACATGTTGCTATTATTATTGCGAATAACATACGTATTTGACTTGGGAGAGCTGAAACTGATGCATAATGGAGCGAAGCACACCAATGCGTATCATATTCAAGCAAACGCAACCGTTGGCATGCATCGCGATATGTTACACACAACTCACCATCAACAGTTCTTAAATTCTGAAATGACTGTGGGCCACGTACGTTCACCAACAACAATCGCAAATGAAAACATTCAACATTATTTGGACTAACTGTATAAATGCGGCCTATAGCATCCGTTGAAAAAACCCCTACGTAGCCATCAACAGGAGTACCTTGTTTGCGGCGTTGAAATTTCTTTGTTGATGTGTTCCAAGTAAAGTATCGGGGTGCTTCCGAATATAATAGAGTTCTTGCAAATTCATCCGTTTCACATAAATTGAAAAAAGCTGTCAGTGTAGTTGCTGGAGGCTGTACTGCTCTTTGTGCGGCATTTGCATCAGTAAAATAAACACGTTGACCATTTTCAAGATGGACTGCTAAATGTGTAACAACAGGGTATCTGTCATGTATTAGGAACGATAAAATTCGCCAAATAGCTTCGGTAGTACTAATATATCTTCCCATTTGGTACTGCAAAATTTCATCATTTCTATTTTCAGCAGCCACTCCGAAAACAGCCATATCGCTACCTTTATTGACATACTTACAAATGTATTTTATTGATTTGACTGAATTGCAGTATTCGACATTTATATGCGCATTGAAAATTTTTGATAACAACGGTGAGTACGGCACTATCCGACGATTATCAACTTCAAAGTCTTGGTTCCGGATTTTAATAGTAGTACTTTTACCATTATCTTGAGGTGATCGTCGACGATACTCTGGATATCCATCCTCACCGTGTATTGTTGCAGCAATCAATTGTTTTGGAAAACGCTTTGAACATTTGCCGTCGATCATACATGGTGCATTTCGATTGATTTCACCGCAGGGACCGTGTATCATATTTTTCGTGACAACTGTGAATAATTGTGGATCGATGGTTTGATCTGGAATTTCGGCCGATATAACGCTATCAATCATATCTGGTGTTATTTTGCGTACCAACCATATCAATATGTGAGCGTGCGGCAAGCCTAATTTTTTGCCATTCAATTGTATACATGTAGCAGCGCACTTCTCCAAATACACCGAGCTTGACAATCAGGTCCATCAACTTTTTCAATTTTTGGTGGAATATGCGAGCGGTTATATCGGGTCGATCTGTTGGCACCTGACCATCAAATAAGCAATCATACACATCAGGCCATTTTGGGTTGCAAGTAAATGTGATGAACAAATCTGGACGGCCGTAATGACGAACATATGACATGGCATCTTGTGTATACTCGTGCATATGACGTGGGCTACCGGTATATGACGATGGTAATATCGTCGAACGTCCAATGTCATTTACATTCGCACCATTCAATACTGCATCACGTAAATGTATGTACTCTTTAGATCTCAATAGGGTTTGATTATGACGGATGAAATTCAATCGTTCGCTCTCGATTTTAGCATACATGTCCACATAGTATTGATGAAAAATTTCTTGCATCGCAAAATGTAATTGTCCTCTTGATCACGAATCATCAATCGATACGAATAAAAATTCATCGCACTAACTTTTTTCGTGGTTTCTTGACCTGAATATTATTAAAATTAGTCTTTTAGTTAATTGAACGCAAATTTTACTCAAAATAGTAATAAAAAATCAGAATTTTTTCTACCAGTTTCTGGATTTATCATCGGTATATTTATACAGTAACCATCATCTCCTCTCCAGAACAAAATCGGGTATTGCAATGCGTCATAACAACGATGGAGTTCAGAAATACGATTTAGTTGGCCATTCCTACGGTACAAAATAATATCTCTTGGCCGAAATTGTTCACCAACTATTACGATTGCCACTTCATCGATTGTTGGTGCATTAAATCGCCTGGCATGTTGTCCGAGTGGTGTTCTGTCGGCACGTATTATGATTTTATGGTCATCGGTGGGCATCTGATCCAATGCAATCTTGAATAATTGTACCAATTCATTGTGCTGATGTAAAAATGTTTGCAGGTCTCTCAAGATTTCTCGTCTTGTATTTAAAGCAATTGCACAGCGCTGATTCAATTCGCTGTTCTCATTACCAATGAAATATATTTGCAAAAACTGATGGGCAGCATCTGGGAGTGGCAACAATGACCCAGCTCTATGGTATATCTGTCCTTGTATCTGTAATGTTTTTGAAAAAGATTTAGACGACGAATCTGAATTTTTGAAGCCATCAAATACGGAGGCAGCAGGTAAATCAAATTCCATATCATTTATTCCATGCGAAGTAGTTACCTTAAACGTCGGCATAAATCCATCTCTTACAATATTTGTAGCTCCGAAAGATGTCATTTGGAAGGATGAATTGTAATTTTGAATATTTGTTAAGAAATGATTTGACGCTGATGAATTGCCATAAATTAATGAGTGCAAAGGGTCTGGTGGAGGTTCTAATACAGGCAACTTAACTTTCCCACCAGCACAACACATGCCAGGCGTTTCGTTCATAAATTTAAATGCTTTACAATACATACATTGTTTATTCATTTGTCCAATGTCAGAATGAATACTGTAATCAATTGTGCTATCATAATTATAAGCCGCCAATTCCATTTGTCGTATGATTTGAATTGAGGAACGCGTACGTCGATTTATTGACCTTGCACTGTCAACCGTGTTGGCAATATCAACCGATTGGTATACACGTGTACGTCGTTCCCTCTGTGATGCATTTTGTTGAATACGATATTGTTCACTTTGCGATCTTCGATTGGTTGAAACAACTCTCGAATGACGTGTACGTCTACCAATATTTGAACGTCTTGCACGTGGCATTTCAAATGTGTTCTATGGCCGTGTGTGAAATGAAACTGTAAAGGTTTTTATCTAGACCCCGACCGACTACAAATCATGATAATTGAAATGAAAAAATTGAAAGAAAGCAATTTCTAAACTTGTTTTTGTTTTGATTTTCTTTTTTATATATCCCCGAGAAACTGAAAATAAATATATTCACCATAGGAAATTTGTTTTCAACAAACTTCAACATTTTACTATTCCCAAAATGATCACTCAGTGACAGCTATCAATGTGGATATGTGTATGCACTACAACGTGTATTTACCTTGTATATATATGTTCAAAATCACATGTTGACATGTATATGGACAAAATCACATGTTGACATGAAAAGTCATAACTCGCGAACGCGTTGACCGATTTCGTGTAAACTTACATATAAACCATCTGCACGACCATACGAACAAACACTTAAAATTTAAGCGAATTCGGTTCGACCGTTCTTGAGTTATAAAGTCACAACGCACTTATATATATATATATATATATATATATATATATATATATATATATATATATATATATATATATATATATATATATATATATATATATATATATATATATATATATATATATATATATATATATATATATATATATATATATATATATATATATATATATATATATATATATATATATATATATATATATATATATATATATATATATATATATATATATATATATATATATATATGACGGATGAAATTCAATCGTTCGCTCTCGATTTTAGCATACATGTCCACATAGTATTGATGAAAAATTTCTTGCATCGCAAAATGTAATTGTCCTCTTGATCACGAATCATCAATCGATACGAATAAAAATTCTTCGCACTAACTTTTTTCGTGGTTTCTTGACCTGAATATTATTAAAATTAGTCTTTTAGTTAATTGAACGCAAATTTTACTCAAAATAGTAATAAAAAATCAGAATTTTTTCTACCAGTTTCTGGATTTATCATCGGTATATTTATACAGTAACCATCATCTCCTCTCCAGAACAAAATCGGGTATTGCAATGCGTCATAACAACGATGGAGTTCAGAAATACGATTTAGTTGGCCATTCCTACGGTACAAAATAATATCTCTTGGCCGAAATTGTTCACCAACTATTACGATTGCCACTTCATCGATTGTTGGTGCATTAAATCGCCTGGCATGTTGTCCGAGTGGTGTTCTGTCGGCACGTATTATGATTTTATGGTCATCGGTGGGCATCTGATCCAATGCAATCTTGAATAATTGTACCAATTCATTGTGCTGATGTAAAAATGTTTGCAGGTCTCTCAAGATTTCTCGTCTTGTATTTAAAGCAATTGCACAGCGCTGATTCAATTCGCTGTTCTCATTACCAATGAAATATATTTGCAAAAACTGATGGGCAGCATCTGGGAGTGGCAACAATGACCCAGCTCTATGGTATATCTGTCCTTGTATCTGTAATGTTTTTGAAAAAGATTTAGACGACGAATCTGAATTTTTGAAGCCATCAAATACGGAGGCAGCAGGTAAATCAAATTCCATATCATTTATTCCATGCGAAGTAGTTACCTTAAACGTCGGCATAAATCCATCTCTTACAATATTTGTAGCTCCGAAAGATGTCATTTGGAAGGATGAATTGTAATTTTGAATATTTGTTAAGAAATGATTTGACGCTGATGAATTGCCATAAATTAATGAGTGCAAAGGGTCTGGTGGAGGTTCTAATACAGGCAACTTAACTTTCCCACCAGCACAACACATGCCAGGCGTTTCGTTCATAAATTTAAATGCTTTACAATACATACATTGTTTATTCATTTGTCCAATGTCAGAATGAATACTGTAATCAATTGTGCTATCATAATTATAAGCCGCCAATTCCATTTGTCGTATGATTTGAATTGAGGAACGCGTACGTCGATTTATTGACCTTGCACTGTCAACCGTGTTGGCAATATCAACCGATTGGTATACACGTGTACGTCGTTCCCTCTGTGATGCATTTTGTTGAATACGATATTGTTCACTTTGCGATCTTCGATTGGTTGAAACAACTCTCGAATGACGTGTACGTCTACCAATATTTGAACGTCTTGCACGTGGCATTTCAAATGTGTTCTATGGCCGTGTGTGAAATGGAAACTGTAAAGGTTTTTATCTAGACCCCGACCGACTACAAATCATGATAATTGAAATGAAAAAATTGAAAGAAAGCAATTTCTAAACTTGTTTTTGTTTTGATTTTCTTTTTTATATATCCCCGAGAAACTGAAAATAAATATATTCACCATAGGAAATTTGTTTTCAACAAACTTCAACATTTTACTATTCCCAAAATGATCACTCAGTGACAGCTATCAATGTGGATATGTGTATGCACTACAACGTGTATTTACCTTGTATATATATGTTCAAAATCACATGTTGACATGTATATGGACAAAATCACATGTTGACATGAAAAGTCATAACTCGCGAACGCGTTGACCGATTTCGTGTAAACTTACATATAAACCATCTGCACGACCATACGAACAAACACTTAAAATTTAAGCGAATTCGGTTCGACCGTTCTTGAGTTATAAAGTCACAACGCACTTATATATATATATATATATATATATATATATATATATATATATATATATATATATATATATATATATATATATTATATATATATATATATATATATATATATATATATATATATATATATATATATATATATATATATATATATATATATATATATATATATATATATATATATATATATATATATATATATATATATATATATATATATATATATATATATATATATATATATATATATATATATATATATATATATATATATATATATATATATATATATATATATTATATATATATATATATATATATATATATACTAGCTGACCCGGCAGACTTCGTCCTGCCTACAAAAGTATTGCCTGTAACTGTATTGGATACCAATGCTTTTGGTGACCGCCTTGATCAATCATATCAATTGTTCTTTTTGCCTGTATTTTTCAAAGATTTTCAAACTAAACTCACCAAGTTACAGCAGTTTATTAGGCCTGCATCAATGATTAAAAATGTATACCACTAATGATTCCAAAATGATTTTATTTTTTTTATTATATACATCGTAGCGGGCCCGGCGAACTTCGTCTCACCCAAAAATACAACGAAACTATTGCAAGACAATGCAATTCTAACAATGCCATTAAAACTGACGTTAAGTAAATTATTTTCTTAAATGTAAAAATTTTTTAACAAACCATCCTCCTTATACAAGTACTTTGTGATACACAATATTTTTCGTTTTTTGGTCCGGTGCCAACACAAACAAAGCAGATGGCTTACCAACACGTGAACAGGCGACATACAATTGCCCATGTGAAAAACATTCATTTTCTAAATTTAGACCACAAACGTCCAATGATTGGCCTTGAGCCTTGTTAATTGTCATGGCAAACGCAAGACGAACGGGGAATTGAATGCATTTGAATTCGAAAGGCATGTCTGTCGGTATCAAAGGAATACGCGGAATGAGAACTTTTTCTCCTTTAAACTTGCCTTTGAGAATTGTTGCGTAAATGATATTGTTCGTGATGTGCTTCACAATCAAACCCGTTCCGTTGCACAATTTAGGAGGTTGCAAATTTCGAAGCATAATCACTACTGAACCAACTTTAAGTTGTAAAATGTGTTGCGGAACACCAGGCAAATCTAAAGAATTCAAAAATTCAGTGGGGTAATTCGTAGCTTCATCTTCATGTACCACACAATCAACAGATTTGAAGGAATGCATTGGACCACCAATTTGATTTTGTATTTTAAAATTAATCTCATTCACATCCTTGTTTTTCGCAGCCAAAATTGCGCGTTCACTTAACCAATCGTGATTCAAATAATTTACAACAATATCCGGAAACACTTTACCAATTAGTTCATCTTTCGATGTAACGAAATTACAAAAATTCGACGGAAATGAAATCAAACCTGTTGTGACATCCACCGGGACTTCACCATTACCGATGGCTATCAGTTGTTTGGAGAACACATCAGCTGTGGGATCGTTTTGTAATGAAACTCGCAAATTCGTATTCAATTTAAGTATCTTCTCAAAGCGCCACAAAGACGATGGCTTCAAGGAAGCGTTTACTGCATCAGCAGCAGTTGATTTTGGAATGACAGGTAGCGTTTGACGGAAATCACCAGACAATAGAATCATAGCGCCTCCAAAATGTCTTGAATCATTGCGTAAATCCTTCATGGTCCGATTAACTGCTTCCAATGCTCGTTTATGCGCCATTGTACATTCACTGGTGACCAGTATCCCGTTTCTGTAACTCGTACTGATCGCAGTTACAGACTGAAATTACCGATTTTACGTCCATGTGACGTCATTATCACATTCACTGTTTCCATAAAAAAAATGTAGGAAAAGTGACTCAAATCCAAATCGATAATTTTCACACTATATATATATATATATATATATATATATATATATATATATATATATATATATATATATATATATATATATATATATATATATATATATATATATATATATATATATATATATATATATATATATATATATATATATATATATATATATTATATATATATATATATATATATATATATATATAAATATTTCGTTATTTTTTTCGTGCACACGTCCATTCACCAAAGTTTATCCAGGAAAAAAGGGAAGGAAGTCTCGAAGTTGGCGTCGACTCCATCTTTTCAACTGTGTAAACTCGTCCAGTCACAGAGCTGTATCTCTGTCAGCTGTAGACTAGTCGTTCAGAGTTGATTTTATCTGAGGACGTTGCCAAAGCTGAATGAAGGGCAGCACTGGCACCAAGATAGTTAACAGTATTGAAAATCTAAGTATTATACAATATTTTACAATTTTTCTTATAATAAAAATGGTTGCAACTTAATAAGATATATTTTACATGAATATTTTCTTATTCCTATAAAAGAATATATATATGTGTATATATATATATATATATATATATATATATATATATATATATATATATATATATATATATATATATATATATATATATATATATATATATAGTGTGAAAATTGTCGATTTGGATTTGAGTCACTTTTCCTACATTTTTTTTTATGGAAACAGTGAATGTGATAATGACGTCACATGGACGTAAAATCGGTAATTTCAGTCTGTAACTGCGATCAGTACGAGTTACAGAAACGGGATACTGGTCACCAGTGAATGTACAATGGCGCATAAACGAGCATTGGAAGCAGTTAATCGGACCATGAAGGATTTACGCAATGATTCAAGACATTTTGGAGGCGCTATGATTCTATTGTCTGGTGATTTCCGTCAAACGCTACCTGTCATTCCAAAATCAACTGCTGCTGATGCAGTAAACGCTTCCTTGAAGCCATCGTCTTTGTGGCGCTTTGAGAAGATACTTAAATTGAATACGAATTTGCGAGTTTCATTACAAAACGATCCCACAGCTGATGTGTTCTCCAAACAACTGATAGCCATCGGTAATGGTGAAGTCCCGGTGGATGTCACAACAGGTTTGATTTCATTTCCGTCGAATTTTTGTAATTTCGTTACATCGAAAGATGAACTAATTGGTAAAGTGTTTCCGGATATTGTTGTAAATTATTTGAATCACGATTGGTTAAGTGAACGCGCAATTTTGGCTGCGAAAAACAAGGATGTGAATGCGATTAATTTTAAAATACAAAATCAAATTGGTGGTCCAATGCATTCCTTCAAATCTGTTGATTGTGTGGTACATGAAGATGAAGCTACGAATTACCCCACTGAATTTTTGAATTCTTTAGATTTGCCTGGTGTTCCGCAACACATTTTACAACTTAAAGTTGGTTCAGTAGTGATTATGCTTCGAAATTTGCAACCTCCTAAATTGTGCAACGGAACGGGTTTGATTGTGAAGCACATCACGAACAATATCATTTACGCAACAATTCTCAAAGGCAAGTTTAAAGGAGAAAAAGTTCTCATTCCGCGTATTCCTTTGATACCGACAGACATGCCTTTCGAATTCAAATGCATTTAATTCCCCGTTCGTCTTGCGTTTGCCATGACAATTAACAAGGCTCAAGGCCAATCCTTGGACGTTTGTGGTCTAAATTTAGAAAATGAATGTTTTTCACATGGGCAATTGTATGTCGCCTGTTCACGTGTTGGTAAGCCATCTGCTTTGTTTGTGTTGGCACCGGACCAAAAAACGAAAAATATTGTGTATCACAAAGTACTTGAATAAAGAGGATGGTTTGTTAAAAAATTTTTACATTTAAGAAAATAATTTACTTAACGTCAGTTTTAATGGCATTGTTAGAATTGCATTGTCTTGCAATAGTTTCGTTGTATTTTTGGGTGGGACGAAGTTCGCCGGGCCCGCTACGATGTATATAATAAAAAAAATAAAATCATTTTGGAATCATTAGTGGTATACATTTTTAATCATTGATGCAGGCCTAATAAACTGCTGTAACTTGGTGAGTTTAGTTTGAAAATCTTTGAAAAATACAGGCAAAAAGAACAATTGATATGATTGATCAAGGCGGTCACCAAAAGCATTGGTATCCAATACAGTTACAGGCAATACATTTGTAGGCAGGACGAAGTCTGCCGGGTCAGCTAGTATATATATATATATATATATATATATATATATATATATATATATATATATATTATATATATATATATATATATATATATATATATATATATATATATATATATATATATATATATATATATATATAAAAATGAATGTATGTTTGTTTGTTTGTTTGTCTGTTCCGTATGGACGTCTAAACGGCTGAACCGATCTTCTTGAAAACTTCACAGCATGTTTCTCTATGCCCGGTGGTTCAAATAGGGTACTTGAATTTTTGATATTTCAAGGGGGCGTGGCACCGCCCACACGCCCCAAAATTTCAAACACTCATATCTCATAGACTATTAAAGGTAGAAACCTTATTTTTGGTATATATGGTCATGGTATGATCCAAAATATTTTTTTAAATGGGCGGGGCCACGCCCCTTTTAAAAGAAAACGTTTTAACAGCCATAATAATGGTCGGATCGTTCTGAAATTTTTACAGTATGTTACAGTAAGCCTAGAGATATGGATTGCCTATTTCATATGCCGTTTGGACAAAGGGGCGTGGCACCGCCCATATTGCTCAAAACTTGAGAGGGCCGTAAATCATACACTATTAGCGGTTGAAAGTTGAAGTTTGGTATATGTACAACTGATGTGATCCAAAATATTTTTTTAAATGGGCGGGGCCACGCCCCTTTTTAAAGAAAACGTTTTAACAGCCATAATAATAGTCAGATCGTTCTGAAATTTCCACAGTATGTAACAGTAGGCCTAGAGTTATGGACAGCCTATTCAGAGTCACGTTTGGAAAAATGGGCGTGGTACCGCCCACATACCTCAAAATAGAAAGGTCATATCTCATACCCTATTAGCGGTAGAAAGTTGAGGGTTGGTATATATACAACTGATATGATGTGAAATATTTTTTAGAAAAGTGGGCGGTGCCACGCCCCTATTTAAAGAAACCGTTATAACATGCATAATAATAGCCTTTTCGCCCTGAAATTTTCACCGTATGTTACAGTAGGCCTAGAGATATACAGAAGCTATTTCGAATCATGTTTACAAAATGGACGTGGCTCCGCCCACACACCCATAAATTAACACGACCATATCTCACAGACTATTTGAGGCAGGAAGTTAAGTTAAATTACATATACTACTGATATGATGCAAAATATTGTTCGCAAATTATAATAAATAGTTATATCAGCCACAATAATAGTCTGACACCCTGCCACACATCTCAAATGTAAAACGACCATATCTTTCAGACTGTGAAAGGATATGATGCAATAGATACTTAAATGTCAATTTTGTCTTAAATACAGGTATGCGCCTAATTATCGGCGGTGTTTGTAAAAAAACACGTGCATGTGACATAATTAAAATATTCCAAGTGGTGACCGATTTTTATGGTTTTCTTTTGTTATATCGTTAATACACATTATTATTTAGGTAGTCATCGCTATCGAATATCTACAGTATTTTGTCAAACTTGTGCACATCACACAATAAAGAGTAAACAGGTAATGTAACTTGGGATTTCCTTTAATGTATTTAAGTTATGAAAATACAAATTCCATTCATGTAAGTTACAGGTAAAAATGTTTTCTATGATTTATTTTCCCAGTCGACAAATATTAGGTACCTGATCATTTATCACATACTTTAAAAATTTTGGTCTTTTTACATTCAAACTGAATGTACTGTAAAAGTTTTACCTGCTGAGTACCCATTTCCTATTATTTAAAAATATAAATAAAAGAGTCCTTAAAAAATTCATTCATTTGCTTCCTTCGTTTCGACAGAAGATAACGCAAAAACTAAAGTGCTGTTAATAAGTGGTTTATTTTATAAAGTGAAAAAGATAATAAAAATGCCTCCAAAGAAATCTAATATTTCAAAATGTGCCTCAAAAACGTTGAAAGTGCAGTCCCGAAGGGCGAACGAATCTTTACAACAACGTTTATCACGACTCAGAAGAGATCAATTAAGGGCATCAGCTTCGAGGGCCACCGAGACACAGGAGGAACATGCAGAACGTCTCGAAACCCAACACACACGAACATTAGCCTCCAGAGATTCCCAGACTTCACAGCAAAGGGAAATACGACTCAAAAGAGCTCAACTAAGGGCATCGGCTTCGAGGGTCACAGAGACACCGCAGGAATATGACGCCCGACTTGAACAAAGCCGCATTTACATCAGGGTTCATCGAACCGCTCCATCATCATATGAACGATCCGCTTTCCATTATACCCCCCAAATGGATTATAGTGGCGATGAATTAATTGCAATTGGTGCAATGGATAAGGTTTGCCAATACTGCAGTGCATATAAATAAAAAAATTAATCCCCCCGAATTTGCTGCGCAAATGGTAAGGTTCATTTGCCAGAACTGGTTAACCCACCAGAACCTCTCCAATCATTGGTTGCCGGTACGAACTTTTACTTTTTACAATCAATCTGTTATATTTATCGTAATTTTTATTCTTAGGAGTTACCGCAGATTCAAAACACTTTCTAAACAAGATCCGCAAATACAATTCCTGTAATCAAATGACATCCTTTGGAGCAACAAAAGTTGTTACGGATAACTTTATGCCTACGTTTCGAGTGCAAGGCCAAATTTATCATCGGATGGGATCAATGCTGCCACTTCCAGATGCAGATCCAAAGTTACTTCAAATTTATTTCATGGGACAAGCAGATGACAATGCACAAGTGCAACAACGTCAGCATTACAATCCTGGCACAAAAGAACACATTGTGAGGCAATTGCAAATTATGTTTCATGAAAGTAATCAACTGGTGAATACCTTCAAGCAAGCAAAAGATGATCCACGATTATGTTCAGATGACCACCTCATTGCGATTCACGCTGACAAAACTCCAGCTGGGGAGCATCGAGGTCGGTATAATGCACCTACCATTGATGATGTGGCAATTTTAATGGTTGGTGATCCTGTGGCTCCACGTGACATAATTATTCGTCGCCGTGATGAATCTATTAACCAGATTTCAGAAACACATCGATCCTATGACGCCCTTCAATATCCAATTATTTTCCCATATGGGGAAGACGGATACCACTTCGAGATAAGGCAAATACATCAAACAACACGTAAGTCAAATAATCATTTAGTAAGATTACACGTTTTTAATATAACTTTGTTACAACTCAAATGTTAAACCTATTCATTACAGGCTTACCAACGAACAAGAAAGTTAGCTCAATGGATTTCTACGCCTATCGCCTAATGATCCGCCAGAACTCGGAGAATCATATTCTAAAATGCCGAGAACTATTTCATCAATTCATTGTGGACATGTATGCAAAAATCGAAGCAGAGCGTCTGCTCTACATTAGACTTCACCAAGCCCAAATACGCGTTGATAATTACATCCACCTTCGCGATGCAATGATACAAACCCAAATGAATTGGGACAACAGGTTATACTACCATCATCGTTCACAGGGAGTCCTCGGCACATGCATGAATACGCTCAGGATGCAATGACTTATGTAAGAGCATATGGAAGACCGGACTTATTTATTACATTTACGTGCAATCCTAAGTGGGAGGAAATTGTATCAGAATTGTCAATCGCCCAAACATCAGCACAGCGACACGACATAACAGCTCGCGTCTTCAAGCAAAAGTTAAAATCCTTAATGAATTTTATGATCAAGCTGCAAATTTTTAGAGAGATACGATGCTGGATGTACTGCATTGAATGGCAAAAACGTGGACTGCCGCATGCCCACATACTAATTTGGTTAGTGAAAAAAAATACAACCGATAGAATTGATGACATCATCTCAACCGAAATACCGGATCCAACTGCTGACCCCGATTTTCATCAAATCATAATAAAAAGTATGGTTCATGGTCCATGTGGAAACATCAATCCAAATTCACCATGTATGGCTGAGGGAAAATGCACCAAGAAGTATCCACGACAATTGCTGAAGGAAACAGTTTCTGGAACTGATGGTTATCCTCTTTACCGTCGCCGATCTATGGAAGATGGTGGACAATCCATAACAATGAAGGTGTGCAACAATGATGTTGATATTGACAATCGTACAGTCCTTTACTTTCAAGGACTTACAATGCACACATCAATGTGGAATACTGTCATTCTGTCAAATCCATCAAGTACATATGCAAATACGTCACCAAGGGATCGGACATGGCCGTTTTTTCGTTGTAAAACCCGAATGATGAAATAACGCACTTCCAAATGGCGCGCTACATTAGTAGTAATGAAGCAGTTTGGCGAATTTTAGGATTTCCTATTCATGAGCGGTACCCCGCAGTTGTTCATTTGTCGGTTCATCTCGAAAATGGACAACGTGTTTATTTCACAGAAGGAAATTCAAGACAAAGAGCAGCTACGCCACCAGCTACCACCCTAACTTCCTTTTTCGATCTGTGCATGAATGACTTATTTGCCAAATCATTACTCTATGCACAAGTTCCTAAATATTACACGTGGAACTTATCAACAAAAAAATTCGTTCGTCGGAAACAAGGAAGACGAGTTGAAGGATGGCCTAATTTATATTCAACAGATACTTTGGGAAGATTGTACGCCGTTCATCCGCAGAATGCTGAATGTTTCTACCTTCGAATGCTATTAATAAATGTTAATGGACCTACTTCTTTTGAACATCTACGGACCGTAAATGGCGAATTATGTGCTACATATCGAGAGGCATGTCAAAAACTACTATTATTGGAAGACGATTCGCACTGGGAAACGACGCTTTCAGATGCGTCAATTTCAAATCATCCATGGCAGATTCGCGCATTATTTGCCATAATATTGGTGACATGCTTCCCATCCAACCCTATTGAGCTATGGAATAATTTCAAGTCATGTATGACTGAAGACATACTACATCGAGAACGTCGCAATACCAACAACCCAACTATGGAAATCTCAAGTGAAATGTACAACGAAGCATTGACTTTACTTGAAGATAAATGTCTGCAAATCAACAGCAAAACACTCATACAACTTGGCATGCTGAGTCCAAATAGATCAGCAACTGATGCATGCAACACAGATCTACAAAGAGAAAGAGATTACAACCCAAGAGAATTGGAAAGACTTCTCGCTTCGAATATACCATTACTACAACCGGATCAACGAACGGCGTATAATACCATAATGGACGCAGTTATGAATGAAACTGGTGGATTTTTTATTGATGCACCCGGTGGAACTGGTAAAACGTTCCTACTTTCGTTAATTCTGGCAAAAGTTCGATCACAGAATAGCATCGCGTTAGCTCTAGCATCATCTGACATAGCGGCAACACTCTTGGATGGAGGAAGAACGGCGCAGTCAGCCCTAAAATTGCCCCTTAATGTACAATTTTCCGAAAACCACACATGTAACATTAAAAAAAATTCATCTATGGGAAAAGTGCTGCAGACATGCAAAATAATTGTATGGGACGAATGTACAATGGCACACAAAAAATCATTGGAAGCTCTAGATAGAACACTGAAAGATTTTAGAACAAACACAAGATTATTTGCAGGAGCACTAATATTGTTAGCTGGCGATTTTCGTCAAACCCTGCAAGTAGTTCCCCGTTCAACCCCAGCGGATGAGCTAAATGCGTGTCTTAAATCATCTGTACTTTGGAACCACGTAAGATCATTCAAATTAACAACGAATATGCGTGTCAATTTGCAAAATGATTCTTCCGCGTCTCAATTTGCAAAGGCGTTATTGGACTTAGGAAATGGAAAAATTCCCATCGACCCCACAACAAACTGCATCACTTTTCCTCCGAATTTTTGCCAATCGGTAGCATCAACGGAAGTACTAATCAACTCTGTATTTCCCAACATCCATCGAAATTTCAAAAATCAGCAGTGGCTACGGGAACGTCCATTACTGGCAGCGAAAAATGTTGAAGTCAATTCTATCAACCATACCATTCTGGATAAAATTCCTGGAAATTCTGTGGAGTATAAATCTATCGACACTATAATGCGAACTGAAGATGTGGTAAACTATCCTGTGGAGTTTTTAAACTCCCTCGATTTGCCTGGCTTCCCTCCCCACCTACTTCATTTGAAAATTGGCGTTCCCATTGTTTTACTGCGTAACATCGATCCACCAAAACTTTGCAACGGCACAAGGCTTGCAGTGAAAATTTTGTTGAACAATCTCATCGAAGCTACAATAATAACTGGGAATTATAAAGGAACTGATGTGTTAATACCACGCATCCCAATGATTCCCACTGATATGCCATTTAATTTCAAACGGTTGCAGTTTCCTGTTCGGCTGGCCTTCGCGATGACTATCAACAAATCTCAGGGACAAACACTTCAAGTCTGTGGCTTAAATTTACGATATCCTTGCTTTTCACATGGACAGCTTTACGTCGCATGTTCGCGTGTTGGCAAACCTTCAAACATATATTTTCGCACCAGATGGAAGAACTAGCAATATTGTATATCCAAGAGCATTACAATAAAATTCAATTATTAAATATAAAAAATTAAACAAACAATCCACATCTTTTAATGTGTGGGGCAGCGAAGCGCACCGGGTTCAGCTAGTATATATATATATATATATATATATATATATATATATATATATATATATATATATATATATATATATATATATATATATATATATATATATATATATATATATATATATATATATATATATATATATATATATATATATATATATATATATATATATATATATATATATATATATATATATATATATATATATATATATATATATATATATATATATATATATATATATATATATTTATATATATATATAAGTGCGCTGTGACTTTATAACTCAAGAACGGTCGAACCGAATTCGCTTAAATTTTAAGTGTTTGTTCGTATGGTCGTGCAGATGGTTTATATATAAGTTTGCACGAAATCGGTCAACGCGTTCGCGAGTTATGACTTTTCATGTCAACATGTGATTTTGTCCATATACATGTCAACATGTGATTTTGACCATATATATACAAGGTAAATACACGTTGTAGTGCATACACATATCCACATTGATAGCTGTCACTGAGTGATCATTTTGGGAATAGTAAAATGTTGAAGTTTGTTGAAAACAAATTTCCTATGGTGAATATATTTATTTTCAGTTTCTCGGGGATATATAAAAAAGAAAATCAAAACAAAAAAAAGTTTAGAAATTGCTTTCTTTCAATTTTTTCATTTCAATTATCATGATTTGTGGTCGGTCGGGGTCTAGATAAAAACCTTTACAGTTTCCATTTCACACACGGCCATAGAACACATTTGAAATGCCACGTGCAAGACGTTCAAATATTGGTAGACGT
>OY740722.1:11208093-11210593 GCA_963513945.1 Hydrotaea diabolus
TGCTTGTTGCAAAACTTTGGCCATTCCAGAATTTCTTGAAATATTACACGTTGGAATCTCAACTGTTTGCATATTTAATGGCAATTTCAAGGCGGAATGTGCTGTTCGGCCACCATCCAACAATGTAGCTGCAATACCAGAAGAAGCAAGTGCCAATGCAATTTTTCGTTCGGATCGAATCGCTGATAAGATTAATGAAATGATAAACGTTTTTCCAGTGCCACCAGGAGCGTCCAAAAAATATAATCCACCAGTGTTGTTAATGATAGCTTGCATGATTTTATCGTATACATTCTTTTGCTGAACATTTTAATTGTGGAATGTATGTTTGGACAAACGCACGCAATTCATCCACTCGAATTGCGTTGCAATTCTCGCTGAAATAAATCATGCATTGGACGATTAGGTGCGATCATGCCTAGTTGTCCTAATGCTTTATTAGCAATCATAAGGCAAATATCTTCAATCAATATCAAAGCTTCATTATACATTTCTAATGTATGCACCAATTCGGGATCCATCGAACGATGTCGAATAAAAATGTCTTCAGCCCATGAAATCTTTATATTTTATTCCACAAATCAAGTGGGGTTTGATGGATAACATGTTGCTATTATTATTGCGAATAACATACGTATTTGAGGGAGAACTGAAACTGATGCATCATGAAGCGTAGCACACCAATGCGTATCATATTCAAGCAAACGCAACCGTTGGCATGCATCGCGATATGTTACACACAACTCACCATCAACAGTTCTTAAATTCTGAAATGACTGTGGGCCACGTACGTTCACCAACAACAATCGCAAATGAAAACATTCAACATTATTTGGACTAACTGTATAAATGCGGCCTATAGCATCCGTTGAAAAAACCCCTACGTAGCCATCAATAGGAGTACCTTGTTTGCGGCGTAGAAATTTCTTTGTTGATGTGTTCCAAGTAAAGTATCGGGGTACTTCCGAATATAATAGAGTTCTTGCAAATTCATCCGTTTCACATAAATTGAAAAAAGCTGTCAGTGTAGTTGCTGGAGGCTGTACTGCTCTTTGTGCGGCATTTGCATCAGTAAAATAAACACGTTGACCATTTTCAAGATGGACTGCTAAATGTGTAACAACAGGGTATCTGTCATGTATTGGGAACGATAAAATTCGCCAAATAGCTTCGTTAGTACTAATATATCTTCCCATTTGGAACTGAAAAATTTTATCATTTCTATTTTCAGCAGCCACTCCGAAAACAGCCATATCGCTACCTTTATTGACATACTTACAAATGTATTTTATTGATTTGACTGAATTGCAGTATTCGACATTTATATGCGCATTGGAAATTTTGATAACAACGTTATATATATATATATATATATATATATATATATATATATATATATATATATATATATAAATATATATATATATATATATATATATATATATATATATATATATATATATATATATATATATATATATATATATATATATATATATATATATATATATATATATATATATATATTTATGTAGCTATCGGACCCCGGCGTGCTTCGCTACGCATGAATATTAACTTTGAATCAAATTCGTTGGTGGTTTTTTATTTATTTTTTATTGGAAGTAATGAAAAAAACTAAATCAATTTAATACAATAGTGTATACAATATTTTTTTTTATTGTGTGGTGCATGAATAATAAATTAGTTGGTGCTCCCACTCTGGAACATGCGACGTATAATTGTCCGTGGAAAAGCACGGTTCCTCCAAATTCACACCACACACTTGAAGCGTTTGTCCTTGAGCTTTATTTATAGTTATAGCAAATGATAAACGCACGGGAAATTGAAGACGTCTGAATTGAAAGGGGATGTCGTTTGGTAATAATGGTATCCGTGGTATTAGTACAACTTCTCCTTTTGCTTTGCCAGTGAGAATTGTTGCTTCAATCAAATTGGGCATTAATTTCTTCACGGAAAGTCTCGTTCCATTGCAGAGTTTTGGTGTATTGAGATTTCGAAGAAGTATGATCGATGAACCTATTTTCAAATTCAAAAGATGCGGTGGCATACCGGGTGGTTCCAAAGAATTCAAAAATTCAACCGGATAATTTACTGCGTCCTCTTCATTCGTAGCAGTATCAATAGATTTGTATGATACCAAGTCACCTGGCAATTTTTGTTGAATTTGAAAATTTATTTCATTAACATTGGAATTTGTTGGTGCTAAAATTGCACGTTCTCTTAACCAATCATGATTTTTATAGTTTTGAACAATGTTTGGAAAAACGCGATCAATTAGTTCTTCTTTTGATGGCATAATTGTGCAAAAGTTGTTTGGTAACGTGATAAAGCCATTTAAATCACTTGCAATTTTGCCATCGCCAATCTGCAGCAGATGTTTCGAAAACTCATGTGCTAATGGATTATTTTGAAGATGCACACGCATATTTATGTTAAGCGATAACTTCTGTACACTTCCCCAAAGAAACGAACTTTTCAA